>JASNQO010000001.1:600000-826799 GCA_030378425.1 Periconia sp. TS-2 | reverse complement strand
GCTGACCCAGTAGAAGCGGCTGACCCAGTAGAAGCGGCTGACCCAGTAGAAGCGGCTGACCCAGTAGAAGCGGCTGATTCAATAGAGTTAACTGACCTAGAACAAGACATAGAAGCCATCCCAACGAAAGAAAGTGATCGAATCTTCATGGCTACCAAGTCTCAGGCCTTTAAGTGGCTTGTATCTCGAATACGCAATTTTTCGCTCTTGACCCACCCTACTCCGGATACTATTTGCAAGATCAGGGAACAAATTACCAACAACTTGCCTGTTCACCGCGTTAGTAGAAGCCAAGTTCTGCTCTTTACTGTTACGTACATCGTAGATTGGAATATCTTGTCATTTCTTCAGGAACAAAAGTACTCAAAACCTCTGAGCGTGGCTTTAGAAGGGGCTATCGTACTCAGTGGGTCTGCAATAGAAGCTCAGGCGCTAGCTTGCAGACAGTACCTCCAGCAAACTTGGCCAACAAACGGTTCTAATATTCTAGAGCTATTGAAGATATTGGTTGACAATGGAAAAGAAGATACACCCCCCTGTGAGTCGTTCGGGTCAACGGTCAACACCATAGCTTCAATTCTGATAATGGATGCAGATCACTCTCCTGACGGTATGCGCTTGACTGCATCCCAGCGCAAAGACAAATTATTTGTCGAAGCCCACGGGACTCGCTACTCCGTCATAGAGGTCGGCGAACAACTCGCTTGGCTTAGTGCGGCTCTTCCGTCACAACGACACCGTGGCGGGGTGCAGTTCAGTTCACCAAGTCTGCGCTTTAGCTCAAATCTACAAACGCAGCAACAATCTAACAACATTAGTTCTCCTGTGGATTGCTGGATCGACGTTGACTTTGAAGGGCAAATCTCACCACCGGAAGCGCTCGGCCAATGTTGGTTGCAATTGTTCCGAGAACCGACTGTAGTGACCGGTTTCCCCATTCTACGTCGCGCTAATACACCCATTGAAGGCGTTGAAATGCCCTTGAATATGATGGCAGAATTGATTCAATCTAGATACCTCAATGAGTTCAACGGGTCAATACACATCAAGGGTTATTCATCTGTGCTCTCTGTTACACGACGGGATGGCGAATTTCTTAGATGGCACTTGACGTATGATGAACAAGGCCGGGTAGCTTACCCAGAAGAGTCAGAACCCCTGGAAGATGTTTGTAGTCAAGACATTGGGTCCATGAGGCACATAGTTGGTTGGTGTGGAAAAGTAGTGAATCGTGCAGGTAAGGACATAGACGGATTGCGTAGTCTTATACTTATTGTATCTTATAGGATCTAAAAAATTCGCTTATGGCAGAATCAAATCCGCTCGTTTACCGAAACCAGCTCCGGAAATGCGTTTAGATAGACTTGGCATTTCAGTGAGCAAAATCGTCGGCATGAATGCTAGTGTTAGTGTTGGCCTCAAGGACACGCCGGTTAGGCTAGCTCGAGGAGGGTATTTTGACAGCATAGATTGGTTTTCAAGGCGCTTTGTGGTTCTTTGGGATGTCCCTCAGAAGCGTGGCTGGTTAGTAAGGGGAACACATGCTCTCCTACACCTGGTTCTGGAATCACTTGAGATTAATAGACAAGGCGAGGTGAGAAACCATTTTTATTTCAATCCAGAAAATTTCAAATGGGCCGAAAATCCAGCCGATGTACTCCTGGACGAAGATAACAAAGGGCTGCGGCTTTCAGTCGAAAGAACTGAACCGAAAGATGAAACTACGCTTGGAGATACCGCCCCGACAGGAAAATACGAAGAGAAAATCACGCGGACCTACAACTGCTTTCAAGACCGGGTTGAACAAGTCATTAACTCTATGGATATGATGTTCGATGCAGAAGCGAAAGCAGCTAATCGAACAGGGTGGAAATGCAACATCGAGTTCCGGAACCGCCTTGTGGGATGGAATTTCCGAGGCGTCGCTCAGCGGACTACGATGAAACCTTCAGTCGCCAACTTCAGCTGCGCTCAAGGATGGGTCGATCTCGTCAAGTCCATCAACGCAATTACTCTATATGGGTCCGGATTCGGCGAGATACTCGAAGCGCTACCTCAATCCGTAGCCTGTGATCAGTGGAGGCATTTACCTACAGACAATGACCTCTTAGCCGTCACCATGGCTGATCTTCATATAATGATGACAGAGTTTGACGGCGATTCAGATGCGTTTCCAATGGCTTTGACTTCCAATTACGTCCTAGAAGACTCGGTTCAGGGTTTTGATGTGTGTACATGCCAGGGAAGTCAGCATACATCGGCTCCGTGCGACTATGTACATCTTCCGTTGGAGATAACTTTGCATAAAGTCAGTGGAAAAGGGAAGAGGAAGGCGCTACCTATCACTGGTGCAGTTGTTTTTAGCCATAAGGATCGAAAGCTTGGCATACCTAAAGGCCGACAACAACAGCATCCAGCGACGTCATCCGAAAATGTCGAAGCTGAAACTGCTGATAGTATGGCGCTACCTTCGGTCTCACATCTACCATTTCCGAAAACAGAAGATATCACAGTGCCAAGTAGCATCAACGCAAAATCAAGCGTCACAGATGAGTCTCTAGATATTACACATGACCAGGGTCCCTCAGCATCGGCGACTGCACGGGCACCTGCTAGTGCTGACACAATGACACCATCAACATCACTATCGCTCAGTGCTAGAGCAGGCGGAACTGAAGACAATGCAGCAGCAAAGCCAGCGCCTGTTCAACGATCTATGCTTACACAGAAAGTAAATACTACCCAAGGAAATAAAGCGAAGAGAAAGAAGTCCAAAATGTTCGGGCTTCGAAGGCTCCTTTCTATACGTAGCAGCGGTAGGAAATGAGTAGAGAGCGAACGCTTTTCGGTTGTTTTCGCCACTAAAATGACTTCAGAGGCGAGATGACATTGGTAGGACCGATGGATGGAAGCCTTCGAGCCTTCAAAGGGGTATAGCCGAAATAGCCGCATACAATTGAAGTCCCGTAGCTACCGACCCTTTTTGGTACAATTTTGAAATTCTAGTCGCATCTTTGGTACTTGAAATTCATAATTCCTTGCTTAGTTTGAATATACGGTAATGAAAAAGTCGCGTACAAGTAGTCCTCGCCTTACCCCGAACCTTATAAACATGGAAGAATTATTCTATTCCAGAGGAGAAGAGTGTCTGAAATGTTCTTAGATGCCCATAAGAATTTGAAACATAGAAGCGTTCTGAGAATATTCTACATCATGAATGATAGAAATAAGAAATTGCTTGCATCCGGCCTTTCTATTATTGCAAGAGACAAGATATGGAGTGGTGCTAGCGTCCTTTGATGCATTGTAAGTGCGGGGTACTGAACGGTGGACACCGTATGCTTGGTAAGCTGCAGAAAGGAACAGTCATTCGCAGGATCTCAAGAGCAAGGTTGCTCGGGCATTGAGCCGCAAGAAGTGCAGCATAGATTTTCCATCACTAGATTAAAGCTTACACCTCTCCGTCAGCTTTTCGAGACAATAACGACTTGCTTATCCTCCCCGCCTTCGTCTATACCTGCATACTTGTGGTATGGGAATCTGAATGAACCCACAACGAATCGCAATCAAGAGACTCCGCCTCGATTGACACCGTATGCCAGCTCATACTTTCGCTCTACGCAAAGGTCATACACTCTGTAGTCGTAAGTGGTGAATGTTCACGCATCCGAGCTGAGGCAAATTCCGAAATTGACATTGGCGTTACGTCATTCTACATATTCAGAACTATGCAACTAGAATTGCCTCTCTTCACAAGCTGTACCATTGAATTAGGATCCGATCAATTAATTCACCCATTTCTCTCACAGCTACCCTCTCTAGATAAATATCGTAGACGGTAAGACAACTCATCAATAAGCGCCGCAGCCATGGCATCGACAACAAAATCCGCGCTCCTAATCATCGACATGCAAAACATCTTCTTACCCATGACCACAACGGCCCTTCCAAACATCGTCAAACTCTCAAAGCTCTTCTCCTCAAACTCCTGGCCCCAATTCTTCACTCAACACGGCCACCCTCCATCCGACTTCGAACCCCCAATCACCAATCAAGTTGTCAAGAAATGGGGTGCTTCGGGCAGCATCCACACCAACACGCCAGAATGGGAGCTCATACCCGAAATTTCCGATCTTCTCACACCCGCGTCTGATTCTTCTGCGTATCCCGTGATACCGAAGAACACCTATGATGGGTTTCTCGGGACGGATTTAGAAGACAGGCTGAGGAAGAAGGGCGTCGAGAGGGTGATTATCGTGGGTGTCATGACGGATTGCTGCTGCGATACGACGGGGAGAGGAGCTTTCAATAGGGGGTTCGAGACGTGGATGATTGGGGATGCTACGGGGAGCTCGAACCAAAGTCAGCATGAGAGAGGGTTGAAGGCTTGGGCTTTTGGCTACGGGGATGTTATCTCGACTGAGGAATGTGTTCGAAGGCTGTCTTGAAGCAACTGGGTCTGACGAGAGTGTGGGTTGCTTCTTTTAAAAGCTAGATTGTGATCAATGGCTTTTTAATACCAATGCTAAAGACTGGAGTAAGCTGTGGTCGTCTGCCCCCGTTAGCGGGGAATTTCAGGCACGCTATTAAATGTCTCAGGTGGAGATGATGTTATCGCTTCGGCGGAGACACAGCATCGCTCTGGGGCCAAGCTGTCATGCTTGCTTAACGACACCAAGCTGAGCATACTGAGCAAATTGGTCTTGCAGGATGCACGGACTAAATTTTGACTTATCTTTGGTTAAAGAGAGGTATTCGATTACTAGTCTACTAATTGCCTTATGTGGTCCTAAGTCAAGGCAGTCTTTCACCTAATGTGGGCATTGGCTGACAGATTTCGTCAGCAATACTGTATTCGAATGCTCAAGGAGGATAAGAACCGAATCAGAGGGAGGTCGAGCTGTATTCTTGGCCTTTTCTAGTGAATAAACTCTTCACGTATGTCCTATCCTCAGAATACCTCCTACTAGCTTGAATGTGTGAACGGACTTGAAATTTATTTTTCATGTCTCAAAGGCATCACAAATGTACCTTGCTATGAATTATGCCAGCATCTAGGCGACGGCAGGGTTTACGATGACGATACTTGCAAGAAGCGTGTAGCTAAGCGCGTTCAAGTAAGTGGGCAGGAAGAAAGAGTACACTACTGCGGGTAATTGGAGACTCAGCTTGCCCAGATATGCATCAGCCCTAGAATTCTGACTAAACTCCATACAGCCCATGAATACGTCGCAGCCCCCAGCTAAATTGAACCAAAGGGAAAGGGTACTGGCCGCTCCTGATTGGTTGCCTTTATGAACCTCGGCTCCACACCCACACCCTGCCCTGTCCCGCTCGAGCTCCTCAGGGTTCATGTTGGGGTATTTCATGGGGGGCACTCCCGCGGCGGATGCTCCCTCTCGATTCCCCTCGTACCGATTGAACGTCTCATTCATTTGCAGCCATGGCGATCCTCACCCACCAACCCTTCAAGGCCTTCTATGCGCTCGGCGCAACCGCCTTCGAGCTTGCCCGCGTGCCCCTCTGGCTAATAAAGTACGTCACAAGCTACGGTCGCCAGCACGCATCCTACTCGTTCCGCCAGGCTCTCGGTGTCCGTTTTTTCTTCTCCCTCGTACAGCACTCGAGCATCGTGCAGATTGTGACACCGCTGCCTCATAAGCCCGGCAAAGAGAAGGAGCGATTTGTCTTGATAAAGGCTGCAGAAAACAAGTTCTACAAGGGCCCGCTGAGAAGCAATCCGGATGTGAAAGAGGCGGATGTTGGCGCAACATGGTACCCAGCCCCGCTGTCTTCTAGTAGTGATTTGAGTAATGTGCTGGTGGTGCTCCATATTCACGGTGGCGCATATGTACTTGGTGATGGACGCACGGAAGCCACCGGTTTCCTCGCCTCCAACGTCCTAAAGCACACGCCTGCTACACACGTCGTCTGCCCGCAATACCGCCTCTCCAAGCTTCCTGCGTCTTCCACGTCGAATCCCTACCCCGCAGCTCTTCAGGACAGTCTTACGACCTACCTCTACCTCCTCAACGAGCTCAAGATCCCCGCGAAGAACATCGTGCTGAGCGGAGACTCAGCTGGCGGCAACAACGCCATTGCGCTACTGAGATATTTGTCCGAGTATGGGGCCGACCTGGGGATTCCAAGCCCTAGCGCAGCGCTACTCTGGTCCCCATGGCTGAACCCCGCAAATAACTCAGTCGCAGACATGAAGGCGAACGCCAACTACGGCACCGACTACCTCGCCACAAACTTCATTGTGTGGGGCTCCGATGCGTACGCTGGTCCAGGCGGCAACTCGGTCCTCCAACAACCCTACGCCAACCTCATGCTCAAGTCCTTCAAGTCCGACGTGCCCATGTTTGTCAACGCGGGCGATGCAGAGATGCTCTACTTTGACATTGTGGAGTGGTCTGGCATGATGGAGAAGGCGGGAAATCAGCTTACGTTGGATGTGGAGAAGAACGTGCCTCACGATCTATTGCTGCTCGGGAATATTTTGGGATTCCCTAATCAGGCAAAAGCGTGCGCTAAGAGAGCTGGCGAATGGCTGAAGGAAATTGGCAAATAGATAAGGGATTGTCATGCCAGGGAATTGTTTGCCGGCGTTTGAAGGCTACTTGAAAGGGTTCAAGAGTCAAAGGATTGGGCGGGTCGGCACGCGGCTGTATATGACTTCGATGGATTCTGATAACTGGCCTTACACTTAATAAAGGTATATACCGCGGAGACAACATGTTTTGATAGGCGAGACTCCCAAGCACAAGGTTCACGTCCAAGGTCTAGATTCTTGGTGCTGTAGCGTCGATTCTTGACTGATTCTAGTCTCAATTTGGATGGTGCTTACGAATGGATCACCTAAATATTCCTACTCGTCACGTTAGAAGAGTATGTACACCCCTTGAATAGCAAGCATGGAATATGATTGAAACTATCGTCTATTGTCCTCTGCGCTGTGGGCAATGTTCGGGTGCTTGATCCAGCTTCCATCTCCTTTAAACTTCGATAATACATCTTGGTCAACCAAATGTAGTTCAAAGCTAGACTGAAGCCCTTCGAATTTGAGACTACACAATGTTACTCCAATCCGGTGCCATATTTCAATATCACGCGTCGGGACAACCACCGCATTGAGAAGAAAGTCGATAGGCGGAAAGCCCGAGAGCGACCAATAACACCGAGTCGTGATCTGCTTGTCCAAGAAGTAGGGGACAACGAAATGGAGACGTGATGGTGTTCCTGGGAAACACAGACAAAAGGAAGCAACCAATTTCAATGAAAACTGCATGGACACTGCAGTCAAGAAGGGGTCGGCGTCGTATTACTTGAAAAAGTCGGATGTTGAGAATCGAAGAGCCGAACGCTTCAGAGAATGCGATCAACTTTTATGCGCCGCTAATGGAATGCTTGAACGTTCCCGGAGCTCAAGGACCTTTCTCTCAGTGATGAACCAAGCCATTGCGTGTAAGATCCTCCATGTCATCCGTAAGTGGTGTAGTCGTTGGCCCAAAGGAGGCGAACATCGGAGCTCTAATAGTGGCGTTCGGCGACTGGGTTTGCGATTGCGGTCCGCCATCCTCGCACTTTTCCCGCAGATCCTGAAGCCACTGTAATCCCTGCATGAGAGCGTTTTTCATTTCAATTAAATGCTTCCTATGCTCCATGCGCTGAGCTGGCTCGGCAAGAAGCTGGACAGCTGTCTGAGGACCTTCTCGCCGTTAGTACGTCACATATGAATGGGTTGAGGTAAGCTTTTTACCGTTATCACTGTGAATACCAAGACTGCTATCGAGATCGCCGCGGAGAGAAGTTCGCAAGCTCTTGAAGAGCTTCGACTCGATTCTAATGAGAATTGCTTCGGAGAACCGTCGAGCTGCAACCATATAGTAGGTCATCACATGCGCAACCACATCGATTTCGCACTGGTAGGGTTCTTGTCGCAGCACGGCCTGCTTCGTTGCATCCTTGAGCAGCCTGTCCTTGTCAATCTGAGAGAATTCTTTGTTAGTTTGTTCCTTAAATTCCTCCCCGTACACGGTGAGGCGCATATTGTAACGTTTCTGGCGGATTTGCTTGTTGAGTTTGTCCTTCTCTTCGTCGAAGACGTCTTTATGGAAGATATGTGGACCTTCGCGCTCATCATCAAAACTCTCCTTCGCCATCGTTGAACGTTGCTCGACAAAGTGCGTGTCCAACATCTGCTTCACAATCGACCATGCATTTTTGTAAAGCTCACTGCCCTCCCACTTGTTGAAGTGCTTGTGGAAAATGGTCTGCAACAGAGTCACCAGGGCTTGCTCAAAGTCATTGAGAAATCGGTCCAATGGCAATTGCCATTTACTGATGCTCACCATCATCAAGTCTTCAATGACCTTCGGCTGTATTTGTCCAGGGATCTTCGATTTGTTATAGAGCTTGAGATGTTCCACCATAGAGTCGAGACTGAAGACCTTCCTCTCTTCGCGAAAATTAGGCTTCGCTCCACGGGAACTGGGAGCCAGCTTGCGCTTCATAGTCTCAGATTTTGATGGGGTGAGAGATGGTTGTTCACGCGACGGGGTTGGCGTGGAAGGGTCAATCTTGCGCCTCTTTTGTGGTGTCTCCAGAGTTGCATTCGCGGCAGGCTCTTCATTGTCATTATCGGAATCAGAAATCATAATCGAGTCAGCCGCAGATCCACCTGGAGCTGGTGAGAAGAGGTCTTTGTCAAGATCTCCGCGGCACTTCAAGGACGGTTTCATAGATTTGAGATACGTGAAAAAGTTTGTCCGAAGCGTGTCCCATGTGTTTCGCCACTCGCGAGAGTTGTAGTCTACCTCCATCTCTGATTGGACATGTTGCGCGAAGGCTAGAGTGATATCAGAAATAATCCGGATAGCGTTACTCGTGGGAGGCTCGGGTATTTCTTTCAGATTTTCCTCGACCTTGGCAAGACGTTCCTCTACTTTCTCACGAATAGTAGGTAGCATCTTGGTGATCTGAGTTGCTAGTTTTTTTGACAAAAACTTCTGAAGATTGTATGTACCAAGCCGGTTCTGATAGGTGTGTAGGCCCATTGACCAAGGCTCGCGCGTCGTGAAAAATTCTCGTTCCTGAATACGTGCTTCTTTATGCGTGAGACCTTGATCGAGTGCCGCCTGCATCAGATGTCAACAATGGTCTATCATAATCAGAAGTGCACTGTAGAGATACGTACCTGGTTAGGGTTCTTCACAACAAAATATCCATGACCAAGAGCGAACCGATCCCCATCTAAGACGGCTTGAATGTTGTCGTAGCGAGTACCTTCTGGTAGTCTATCTGGCTTAGTCAAGACACCTACAAATCAATTAGCGTGAATGAATGAACGACCAGCAGAATCTCATTCATACCAATGCAGCGATTAGTCGCCTTCAGTTCTCGTGCAATACCCCCAGCAGTAGAATTAGCAATGTCGTTCGCAAGGGAGCAAGTCACCAAGATCAAAGAATCAGGATCTTCGACGTATTCTGAGACCAAGTCTTTGACAAATTGCACGCTGAAGCGGTCATCTTCAGTTTCGGCTTGTCCAATGAGTCCAGGCAGATCATAGAAAGAAAGGGCCGGAAGTCCTGGCTGCGTAACATAGATGCAAATGACATTAGGGCTGAATTTCATCATTCGTCCACTTTTGTCCGCGTCAGGTTCCCAAGACTCTAGAGGTGAGTCTAGGAAGTCTTTGGGGTCGCTGAGAGGGCTGAGAATGGCCAATTGGGCTTTCTTGATCAGAATTTCAAGCTCAACTGGGGAATCAGTAGAGGCGAAGAGTATCTCTGTTGGCTTGTGGCTTGGGATCCAACACGGAAATTTGTCTAGTCTTCAAGTCAACGTGAAGTCATACTATTCGTTTTCTTGGCCGTACGTACTTCTCGGCTTGCCGTCAAATTCATAAGTCTGACGGAGGAAAACCTGCACTTTCCAGCCCGCTTGCGGATCGGGAGATGATTCCATTTTGATGAACATGGGGCACTTTGTGCATGTGCCATCGGCACGAGGTGTCCCTAAAGTTCAATTAGCATATGGGAGAGGACTGATGATACATTTCACATACTGATGCCCGAGATTGCCTCAATTACAGAGGATTTGCCAGCTGACTGCTCACCCAGGACGATGCAACGAGGCAACGGTATCTTCATACGCTGGAGGCCTAGTCCTTCTAGCCTGCTGATGACCGAAATAGCCTCTCTCACATGTTCACCGAAATCGTTGAGTTCACTCGCAGTGGAGTGGGTAGAAGCGGAACGATGATCTGTATATGTTCAGAATCCTGCGCGTGACTAATCATTGGATAAAGTTAAAGACATACGATTGAGATTCCGCGGATGCTCAAGGTCATTCCTACGAGGAGGAAAATCGGTCACGGACAGTTGCTCTGTCTGCCGAGTCGTCACATACCCATCACCGTCGTCAATGCTGACCACATGGTCATCTGCGATGATAGTGCCGGAGCTTGCATGTTGCTCAGCTGGTAGCGAGTGAACCACTGGGCGACGAGGTTTGGACCTAGTGCCCACCATTTTGCTAGCGTTGCGAGACGATATCGCAAATGGGCGGGAGAGGCAAAGAAAGGTAGGTGTGTAGCGAGAAAGGTAAGTAGAAATTTATGTTAGGCACCTGACTTCGAAAGAAAAACAAAACGTTCAGATGAAGGTGAATCTGAATTCAACTAAGTAGAGGTAGTGAATGTGAAATGCAACGTTGCAATTATGAGGAGAGACGAAAGGAAGATTTATACGTTGACCCATCGTCACCACTGACCGCCGCTAATTGACCGCTGCCAACTGCGAGCCGGTCCTCTTCCTTCGATATCGACATGAAGAAGGGAACGTGTACGAACAGGCGCGCCAAGACCGTTGGCTGGACCACGACGAGTGTCGCTCGGGGGACAGCGCCGCCGTCTGCCGTCGTGTTGCAAGACGGGAGAAAGACATCACAGCAGGAAATGCAGAGAGCTGTGCGCCACCATGCATTGTTAAGGGATGGAATGAGTCATATATGCAGAGGTGTAGGACAAGACTATTGAAGGTCGGGGCGGTTCTCGAATGGCAGAGGAAACATGAGGAGAGGTTGGAGTCGAGGATGCCAAGACTGGAACAAAATTGAGGCTTTTGCTACGAACAAATACAAAAGATTTGGATGCCTTCACAACAATTACTCGTCGTCGCGCAACGTGCAGATGGCGGCTGCCTAATCTGCAACAGTTTTCGTAGCTTGTTACATATCGCGCCCACCCCCTTAGCCGACAGCTCTATAGCCATTCAGATAGCTGAGATAAGCCGTACAAAGGTACTGCATAGATTAAATTGCTAGAGGCGAGGTATACATGCATTGAATTCAATTCAATTGGGGCGCAGAACTGCAAAACAAACCCATCAAGGGAAAGCTGCGACGGCACACTAAGTCCTGTCTGTGCCTCCCATGCACACCATGCAATTGATCACGTAGGAAGCCTAAGGTGAGAGTAGATCATGGGGCCCGGTTTGTGCTTGACGATTGCAAAGCGAGTACTCACGGCGAGATGTGGTTGAAGAAGGCCGGGCCGGCGCTGTCCGATGATCACGTGCATGATGCGGTAACCGATGGTCCGAGCCAAGAGCAAGGGTTCGAGAAAAAGTTGAGCCCATCGCGGATGAACCAACGACTGACCACCGGCGTGCTCTTCATCCTCATCCACGTTCCTTCCTACCTCTAGCTACCCACTCGGCCGGCACATCTCAAAATGGATCACACGCGAGATCCCTGCCCATGGATCATTCTCAATGACTTCGGCGGTGCATTCGCCATGGGGGTACGCTCTCCCTATACCGTGTTATTCCAGACCCTGAGCTAACGTCGCATTGTAGGCTGTCGGCGGCGCAGTATGGCATGGTATCAAAGGCGTATGCGACTCCGGAAATGAAGTCTTGTTGCCAATCTAATTTTCTTACCAGTTCCGTAACTCACCCTACGGCGAGAGGCGCATCGGCGCCATCACGGCAATCAAAGCCCGCGCTCCCGTTCTCGGAGGGAACTTCGGTGTCTGGGGAGGTCTTTTCAACACATATGACTGCGCTGTGAAGGGGATAAGGAAGAAGGAGGACCCTTGGAATGCCATCATCGCAGGCTTCTTTACTGGTGGATCGCTCGCGGTACGAGGAGGCTACAAATCGATGCGCAACGGCGCTATATCGTGCGCTATTCTTCTTGCTGTCATCGAAGGTGTCGGAATCGGATTCAACCGGATGATGGCCGACAATACCAGACTCGAAGCTCCTCCGATGCCACCGCAATCCCCCGAGCCACCCAGCGGCGGTCTCGCTGTGGCTGCGTAATCTTCTCGAAGCACCGTTTCTTCTTCATGTTTTAATGTATAAGGAGATAATCCTGGGATTTGGTCATGGAAGAGTTTTTTTGTATGGTCTTTGCATATCCGCTTGCCAGGTGCGGCAGCGGTCGGCGTTTACACTCTACTCAGGCTTTTGCGATTGTGTTATACTTGTATCATACACCACGGTCTGTACAGTAGCGAGGAACCATTAGACACAAGAAAGAGCCTTGGATTACCGTACACTTATAGTTTCGGTCTTGGTGCATACTGACTCTTAGGAGCGGAAGGCCTGGCGTGAGCGTCCTAAAGAGTTTGTTAATATAGTTTAGGACCTCCGAAGCGCTTTCGAATCCCATTTTGGATACGTACAGGCCATGGACTAGTCACATAACCGCGTCAACTTCGTTCCAATTCCGTTGGAAAACGCACGATCATTTACGCACTGCAAATTTCCCAAGCACCTCTTTCTCAAGATCCATAGCATTAATTCACAATTCATAGGGAGAGAACCATAAATACCAGTTCAGTACGTAACAGAATTGTGCCTTGCGGGAACGCAACAGGTAGATTCCGCAAACAGGCCCTGATATACGCAACAGGAAGAAAAGTCAACCTTCAATTTTAGACAATGATTCTCATATAATACAATCTAACTCAATATAGGTCAATCTACGAGATCGAATCGCTTCACATAATTAGAGAAAGCATCAACATGCACTCTACATCTCCTACCATCCATCTTAACCGCTATCCGCTAACCGCTTCTCCTCAAATATCACCTCCCAAATAACCTTATTACTGTCATGCTCCTCAACCCAGCACGGATACAGCTCATGACTTCTCGGCGAGAACACAGGTTTTACTCCCTCAACCACCCACCTCATGGAAATCTCATCCGCCATGTAAGCCGACACATCTGCCAGCTCCCATGGATCATCAGGGAGCGATTCGTTCTCGAGATCATCGAGCGTGCAGTCGATCCAGGAGGCGCACCATTCGGGGGCGAGATCGCGCCAACAGAGCACTTGTGCTGAGACGGTAGGAAGTTCGACGTTGCCCGTGTCGGGATTCACATAACTGTTCAGGACGTGATCGTCGTCATGTAAGGGATCTGCTGAGTCAGTGGACCAGTCAGTGGATGTGAGGTCTGCTGGGGAGGAAGACTCGTCTCTTTGCGACTCATCCATTTTCAGCATGTGGTCTTCGGAACCGGCGATTGAGGATTGCTCCAAGCTTCGGGTGAGTTGATTGATTAGGCCTTTTACGTCAATATCCAAGGTCTCCATGACAGAGCAGAGAGCGTCAATGTCCGATGTATTGTTTGTGTTTGACATTGTGCAGGTGAGTCGACTCAATGGACCTTTCAGGTCAGTATTTGAGTATTCCAGAAGGGAACAAAGCTCGCTGATGTCCGATTTGTTGTTTTTGTCTGACATTGTGTAGGTTTGTAGCAACGCCTCAAGGCCAGTTAGATTGTTAGTACGATTTTGAATGATGATTTAGAGAAGAGTGAGAGAATATGGCGCTTATTATAAGGCTCGTGATGGAGAACATTGTTGCGGCACTATGTGTTGCGGAAGAATGTGCAGTTACTAAGTGGATGATTGGGCTGATCGTGCCATGTGTTGGGGAGGCACAATGCTAGATTTGCGGAAAGACCAAAAGACTCTGAAGGGAAAGGTCACTGGAGTGGTAGCAGAGGAAAGTCAAACATGTTTTACCTATCAAACCTATAGCCTGAAACTCCTGTCTTACTATGCAAAAGCCGAACGTTATATCCATCCGCCATCCTGACTCCGCTGTCCGGGGTGTCCTGCTGCCCCATGATAACCAGTATCCTCGTGCTCCCACTGCCCCTCCGGCACTGCATAGCCATCGTTTTGTCTGCCTCGCCGCTCCCCAGCGCCCATCTCCACCCTTCTGACCGGGTTAGGATTCTCTTCCCAGTCTCCATGCATAACCCCATCATCATCTTCAAACTCCCTCTTGTTATCAACCAATTGTAGCTTCGCAAACTTGCCCCGCCTCGTAGCGTTCCTTTGTACATGCACATCCAATGCCGCGGCAACAATTGTGCTCACGAGACCAATCAGGCTGAAGCTGAAGAGGGCTTTGTACGTGCGGCAAATCGCGACGCCCATGTTGTCTACCCAGTTCGCCTTATTGCAGATGTGACCCATGGTTCCAGAGGACCAGTAACAGAGGAGGCCGAAGGAGACGCCCCATAGCACCAAGAGTGCCGAATTCAGAGCGACATTGAGAATCGGGTTGAGGCCATAGAAGAGGTGTAGTACGATCGTCGCGGAGAGGGCTAGAACCGTGAGGATGGACACGGAGAGAAGCTATCGCAACAGTTAGCTGCTGGCATTTACCACGTTTGGGGGCGGTTGGGCTATGCTAAAGCCTGGCGGTTATGGACCGACTTACCAAGAGGAATGTCCACGGAAGCCGATAATGCTCATGCTTAAGTTCGCTCAGGAAATATCCCATGATACACGCGACTATCAAGCTAGAGACAAGCTGCGCGGTCCGTACCGCATGGAACGGGAGGAAAGGATAATGCGTCGGCTTGACACGGTCTTTCCTGCGGAGTTGCTCCATGGCGGGCGAAGGTTGTGGAACGTCGCTAGAAGATGGCTCCGAAACTCGCTCGCACGACTGACCAGAGCCGCGAAATATTGCGAGAATGCTTGTGGGTAAAGAGCGACGAGAAGTTGTTGTGAGAAGATGGGACGAAAGGCTGGCTTTGAGGTGAGGTGGGCAATGCAGGGGTTTCCCGTTTTCAGCTGACTGTTCAGCTCTCAGCCACCTGTCTTGGGCGTCGCGAATTGCGCGCGGCAGACAGGTGGATCATGTAGCACTTGTGGACGCCATCGCGATCAAGACTATTACGATGAGGCATCAAGGTCCTTTTTATCAATATAGATATTGAGTAAAAATAGCCGACTGTAAAGGTGTTTTGATAAGGAGCGATTTGCGTTTCGTGTCGTATGGTCAATCTCCACAATGAACAACACACTTGACCATGGCAATTATCAAAAAGCCAAATCTTTAGGTGGACAATGTGCTGGCACGAGAGCTGAGGGCAGTGCGCTACTGGTTGAATGATAAGACATTTAATATTGATTATTGCTTTTGGTTACGGTGCTACCCCTTATGATTCCCAGTTTTCCTAAATCATACTGAGATACCGCTTCGACTCTTTATACCTGAACATCCTCGTATCCGCTCTGGCTTTCACTGCAGTCGAATTCTTTGGTCCTAGACTATCAAAGCTCCGCGCATACGTGGCAGTAGAGTGCGCAATAGCTCGCGCCATCACGATCCAAGCCTCGTAGTTGAGATTGTTCTCAGTGTCACCATCTTCATGATAGTTGACATCGTAAGGGACGCCAGCTGCTCCACCGAAAAGTTTGAATTCCTCATCAGTCTTGATACCCTCGGCACCACATGCAATGCCGCCTGCAGCGATACCAGCCTCAAGGAACGGTCCGTAGTCAGAGCGTCCGTCGAATTCGATCTCGGTGTGACCAACTTTGGCAATGTCCTTGAAGTAGTGTGTGAATTCGGCTTCAGCTTCGGCAGATCCCGCTGGACCAGTCTCACCGAAGGCTGAACCATCACCGTCGTAAATCTGATAGGCAAAGTTGGGGCTTGCCATCATGTCAAAGTCGAGCATGAGTCTGATCTTGTCCTTCTCCGCCTGACTCAATGATTTAACATAGTACTCTGCCCCCAAGAGGCCTTCCTCTTCTGCAGTCCACCAGCTGAATCTAACAGCATTTTTGACCGAGAAGCGCGTCAGCTGTGTGGCAATTTCAAGGATTGAGATTGATCCTGAGCCATTGTCATTAATACCAGGACCTGCTGTTACCGAATCTGAGTGTCCGCTGATGTGAATAACGTTATTTTGGTCGCCACCCTTTGTTTGTGCGATGATATTGTACGTGGTTATATCTTTCGCGGTGGTGGTCAGATCAACGGAGACCTTGACGCCAGATTCTGCTATCAATGCAAGACCTTGGCCAAGTCCTTGGGAGATGCCTGCAGCAGGGACATACTCGTCAGGTGTGGTGGGATATCGCTGTAAAGAGTAGCCGTTCAGATTTCCCTCTCCATTGTTATAGATAAGAACGGCTGCTGCACCCTTCGAGGCTGCGAAAGCAACCTTTTCACCTGAGACACATGTCCCTCGGGAAATGAGTGCAATTGAGCCGCTTAGATCGGACGGAAAATCAGACTTAAAGTATCGTCAGCTTTGAGTGCCTGTGAAAGAAATTTGACACTTACAGCGTTGCAACCCAGATTAGGAATGGACACAACACTACCTGTAGCGTGGCCACCTGGAGCCAAGCCAATGGCATAGGCTTCAGAGTCCTTGCCGTTGACGGTCAAATTGGCAGAAACGCCAACAGACAGCGGCATCGGCTGTTTTGTGAGCGTATAATAATGCGAGAACTGTTTGATAGTCTTGGTGATGTAGTCAATGGTAGATTCGTGTCCCTGGCTTCCAATGACTCGATTCTTATCCGGAGAGTCGTAGGCGAATCTCTCGAAGAGCTCGGCTTTCTTCTTCAGTGCATCGACAGTAATGGCGCGGCGAAGTTTGTCCTGCATTGAGTTTAGTAGGTTGAATCTTCTGTACCAATGCGCTGACTCACAGATGTCACCAGCTGATTGCGGGTATCGAGGACTGCACCCTCAATGAGGGCAGCAAAGGCTGCCACTGCTGCAATTGACTTCCACATAGCTGTGACCAATACCTATTGCTAGAATCCGAAGTTTCGGTGGATGGGAATCTGGGATCGACTTGTCCCATGTAGCTGGGTAATTGCCATGCTTTTGAACCTGGCGCTTTCAGCTCCCAATATCCGACCTCCCGTCTGGACCTGGTATATGGGCATCTTAGGCAGCACAATTCGTATGTTTTGACGTCGTAAACGTGATCATTTCCCAACCTCTCCTCGCAAATGTCTTGACACCTTCTCAAATAGGCAAGCAGCTACCTAGCAGTCATACCTTGGCAATCCTCGCAATGCACAGTTTAACCGTCACGGTGGGGATGTCCCGAGATGGCGTCTTTGAGTACAATTGCTCGCAATCTAGGAGCCGATAAGACGACTTGGCGGGTTGGCATGCTGATCTTGCCATGGCTTATTGTAAGAAAAGTCGTGGGCCAAGACAGTATAACCTTCCTGTCCAGTGCTTAGTTCCGAGCGCGTGACATAGCGTGACTAGGGATACGGATGGTAATAGCTCCCTACCATGTGGCGGCGGGAGTGTATAGTGAGAGTAAAGGTCACTAGTGGAATTAGTATTATTAGGGCGGACTCGAGAAGGTTGGAACGGAGTTGTGGTGAGGGTAATTTAGCCCATCCCATTCCGGTTAGCATCGAAATCGCTGGCGGAGGGCATCGCCCTCCGACGTTCTCGAACAATGTTCCCCGCTGTGCGCGGCCGGGAGCTGATTAGTAACGATGACTGCCGCTTGACCTTGGTTGCCAGCGCAGTAGAGATGCCGATGCGGAGCGGCATCGCTCGACAATGCCGATTTGAAATGTTCCCTATGTGGAATTCTAGATTCCTAATCCAACGTCATGGGCATACACCTCACGTATAAGGGCCGAGGAGGGACAGGAAAGCACGAAGCTCGACATTGAAAGAACCTTCGATAACGAGAACGACTCTAGCAATCAAAGTGCCCCGGATCACTCGGCTTCCACGATGGCATTCTCCATGGCAATGCCCTACAATGAGGGCGAAGAAAGGATGCACAAGCTAATGCACCTGCCTGAAGACCATGACAATCCTACTTCTATGTTTCTCACGCCTCAAGCGGCTTTTATGTTTCAACAAGCGCCTCTACTCGCTATTGGGACTCTCGACTCGCAGCGCCGTCCTTGGACTTCACTCTGGGGCGGTCACCAGGGCTTTTCTCAACCTCTCGGTGGCGGCGTCGTTGGAACACGCACTATTGTCGATGGTACGCACGATCCTGTTGTTCAGGCCTTAGTGGGTGACGTAGAGAAGGGCGAGATGGTACAAGGTGTTGAGAAGATGATATCGGGCTTGACCATTAATCTCATGACCCGTAAAAGAGTAAAAATATACGGACGCATGGTAGCAGGTGTGGTCGGGGAGGTGGATGTCGAGGCTGAAGATGGCACACAATTACCGGAACGTGCTCCGAAGAAACAAGATCAAATACAGCTGGTCCAGAAAATCGAGCAAAGCTTAGGGAATTGTCCAAAGTACTTGAATCAATACGATATCAAACCAGCCCTCGTCACGTCTACACTAGTGTCACAATCAGATACGCTCACTAAGGAGGCCAAATCCTTGATTCAAGAATCAGACATGTTCTTCATGTCAAGCAGCACAGATGAAGACATGGATACAAACCATCGCGGCGGTCCTACAGGCTTCGTTCGGATCGTTTCCGATAATGAGTTTGTCTACCCTGAATACTCGGGCAATCGCCTCTACCAAAGCCTCGGCAACCTCCAGCTCAACGACAAGATTGGCGTAACGTTCCCAGACTACGAGACAGGTGATGTATTATACACGACCGGAACGGCTCAAATATTAGTTGGGAAGGATGCGGCTGCAGTACTACCGGGAAGCAATCTCGCTGTCAAAATCAAGATTGAAGAAGCGCGTTACGTAGAAGGAGGATTGCCATTCAGAGGCACACGCAAAACACCATCTCCATATAATCCACTTGTCCGCACACTAGCATCTGAAGGCAACATAAAAGCCACACACCTTTCATCACGGAAAATTGCCACACTAGCTAAGAAGACCTCCCTTACACCCTCGATAGCCCGCTTCGCATTCTCCGTCCCTGACGGCATCGTCTACTCCCCTGGTCAATGGATAGCGTTCGACTTCTCCGAACACCTCGACTACGGCTACTCACATATGCGAGACGATGACCCGCGAAGTCTCAACGACGACTTTGTGCGTACATTCACCATATCCTCGATACCGAAAAGCGAGTCCGCAAAGCAAAACGAATTCGAGATCACCATAAGAAATGTAGGCGTCGTAACCAACTACCTCTTCAACCAAAACGAGCGAGCAGGCTTTGACGTTCCTCTGGTAGGCATTGGCGGAGAATTCAAGATTGACCAGAAAACAGATGGGAATACATTGATGCCCTTCGTTGCCGGCGGTGTTGGCATCACACCGTTACTTGGCCAGCTTGATGATATTACGATTTCGCCTGAAAAGTTCAGGCTCCTTTGGACGACTCGGTCAGCGGATGCAAACTTCGTGTTAGACATCTTACAAAAGCATCCCGCTCTCGCTGAATGTACAGAAGTGTTCTTCACAGGCTCGGACGCACCGAAGGAAGCAAAAGACAAGATCAAGCAGATACAAGATTTGGGCGCCAGGGTCGAACAAAGACGGATACGCAAGTCAGATCTAGATGATCTAGACGCTAGTACATGGTATTTGTGTGCGGGGAACCCTCTGAGAAAGGAGTTACTGGCTTGGTTGGACGGTAAGGTTGTCATCTTTGAGAATTTTGACTATTGAGCTTTCGACGTTGTTGGTATGCTCCTCAAGATTGTACGGTAATGTTGAAGTCAAAGTGTGGTTAAAGTATGAATTAGTGCATTTAGTCGCTCTATTTCAATATTTATGTCGTCTCTTGATTTCATGGTGGCGGTGAAGGTGATGCTGGGCGGTTATTGCAATATTTCTGGCCCACTGTCAACAGTCGCCATCAATGGTTGTTATGAATGTCTTTCCTATTCTAGGCAGCGAACTTAGAGTTTCCTGTAGCCTGTCAATCATATACGATTCGTGTTTTGGGCGCTTGGTTCATTTAAGCCAACACAAATTGATGCGGGTAACGTGCATGGTATTGGACCTGAGTCAATTTCATAGAAGAGCTATTTTACATAAAAGACGTACATGAGGAGAAGGGACGCTTCCACAGCTCGAATAAAGCGACTCGATAATTGTCGAACAGTCAATGACATCCACACCCAGCTGACACCATGTCTCCAGCCCTGCTATCCTTATTCCGCTTTCCACATAACTTTTCTTAAGGGTAAAGGCAGCATGCTGTCAAAACCCCGTCTCCCAAAGCATAATATCTTTCAAATCGACCTCATCTTTTCCCGTTCCTCGTCGTTCCTAACCAGCTCTCACCATCACTCACTTCAACCAGTAGAAAATCACCAAGCCCACCGTGAGGCCCCCCACAACCAAACCCGTACAAATGCCAATCGCAATCGCCTGACTAGCTACGTCCATATCCACTTGAAGCATCTGCATGTCATTTCCCCGTCCGCCCTTCAATACCCTGCCGCCACGAGCATGACCCCGACTCTCACGCGTCAAATTGACCGTGATATCAGTACCCTTCCTCTGCTTCCTCGCAGCAGGACACGGTAACCCATTGGCCAGCGCCTCAATGACTTCACTGCCATCATGAACCATCTCCTTCCTATCAACCGCCTCTTGCACAGCGGGCATACCCCTAGCCCTCGTCATAGCCTCCTTCTTCCTCATTGGCGCCTTCCTCTTTCCCTTAGTAATTCCACGTCGAAGATCACGAGTGTCACCCGCTCCACCGAGCATACCGGCATCCCTTCCTCCAGCAACAGCAGTGGTAGTGGTAGTGGCAGTGGCAGTGGCAGCAGTGGCAGAGGTAATGGCAGAACCTCCACCGCTACCAAAAGCATCAGGCAGCATGGAGACTTCTCTCACCTTGTCATTGACGGCTTTGACACCCGCCTTCTCTTCCTCGTCTTGCTTGAGGAGACGAGCAATCTTTTGGATCTTCGGACCGTCGATGGGGAGATCGCGGAGGAGGAGCAGGGAGTCGAGCTCTGCGCTTTTCAATTTGGTGTAAAGTTTCATTTTTGATGGAGAGCTTCGAAGGTTGGTGTGGGGTTTCGTAGGCTTGTTGTGCGTGTAAGAAATTGAATTGTGTGTGGGTGGACGACTCGATTACATGAAGGTCGACTTATTTTGGGATACACGTAGACACGTGCTCGAGGGTAGGTCTTTGCGGTGAAAGAGGATCTACTTCTTGCCCCTTTCATCACTTTCTGGCTGATTGCGTTGCCACGCTACCCCGAGTGAATGCGGCACATTGAGGAAAATTGCGCGTATTGGTCCTATACTAGTGCAAAATACTGGGGTTGCGTTGAGGATGATGCGTCTGTACTAAATCGAGAGACTCGAGGAGTGACTAGAGACTTTGACGAATTCACGATAGAAGAATTGAGACAAAAGCTTAAATATGCATATCTTGCGCATCACACATAACCATGCTGATCTACATGACTGATGCATCTATCAGTTGCATGACACAAGTAACATAAAAGTCGAAAGAGAAGATGAGATACAACTACCGTCTCATCAAGGCAACACAGGGATCTCCTTGACCCAGTCTGTTACTTCCCAGTCATTAGCTTGATATGATTCCAACAAAGAGGAACGAATAGAAGACGCTTGTGCTGTGATCTCAGGAACGGTAAAGTCTCGTAAGGGACCGCCAGGGCGACAGTACGTCTCGAAAATTTTGCGGAAGACATCTGAACCTGGTATGAATTAATGAAAAGCTCCACGTGCGCTATACCGCGAGGGCAGTATCTTACCTGAAAAATTTGTCAAGCCTTCGATCAAGGCTAATGTCTGCTCATCTGTCCATTCATCCTCCGCTGCAGGCGATGCTCGGGGCGCAGGTGGCGAGACACGCTCTTTGAAAAGCGGCACCCGCTCGAATTTGATACCATTCGCATCTCTCTCGTCTCCTTTGAATCTAGCAGCAAACAACCTAGCATCTATGAACAAGCGACGACGTCGAATGGGATCCGGTTCACATAGTTGGCGACAAATGTGAAGTTCTTGCCAGCGTTCCCATCTCCGTTTTCTGATCTCATCCTCAACCCCTTTACGCTTCTCATCCTCCAACTTCGCCTGTCTTTGTTGTCTGAGAAGTTCATATGTTCTTCTCGCTCGCTCAGCTTTCTCAAGTCGACTTAGAAATCCACTGTACATCGCGTACACCTTTCGCAACGGGACTATGAGGTTGGTATCAACGTCCATGATGACGCGCTCCTTGTTGTAGTTTCGTGGAAGACTAATCTTCCAAGAGGCGATCATGTCCTTGAAGCCAATGATCTCTTGGATGAAAGGGGTGAGCACTTGCATGACTGGAAGTGACTGTGAAACGTCGCCATCTTTCTCTGTGAACCAATCGTACAGTGATTCAAGATAGCCAGTCAAGTCTCGAAAAAGATACGCATAAGCGTCACTTTTTAAAGCTTGTAATTGCTTGTCACCGCTGTCGCTAAAGTATGTTGTGAGCAAGTCTTGGATCATACCGAGAGTTTCGGAAACTTCCTGGAGACTTAGTTCTGGTTGTAAAAGTAGATCGCGTGCTGTTTCACATGTTCGACTTATGGTTATGCCTTCAGTGGTCTCGCACTGTCCGCTTCGTGCAGGTAAATCAAGAAACGCAAAGACTTGGTTGATAGGATCATCATGTTGACCATGACTTGAGCCATTACGCTGAATGTCGCTCGTATATCCGGCTTCGGACCTATCGATTTGGACAGCGTCTTTTGGTCTAGGTGGACTAGGCTGAACGGAAGCGTCCTCATTGTCTTCAATTTCGATGTCACCATAACCACTATCACGATGCGGTTTTATCTCATCCACTGATCTGTTTCTTCTGGGCCTCGAGGTGGAAGCGACTGACTTTGTTACGTCGGCTTTGGCCTTCGACCGTGTTCGCGTGCTGGTACTTCTGCCATCCGGGACACCTAGCTCATGCTGAGGAACAGCCTCTGAACGCGTGATCTCAGATTCATGCCCTGGTGCTGACGTGCCCTCCCCTTGCATAGTGGCTCGTGGCTCAGGGGCCTCCTTTGCTTTTCCTTTGGTCTTAATGCTGGATTTAGATTCAGATGTACTTTTCGTGGGGATGTGGACCTGAGGCTCGGCTCGCTTCGTCTGCGATCGCGTTTCCCTTCTCGTATTAGTACGCTCGTTCACGGTAGCCTGCGCAGGTTCACCGGTATGACTGCGTTTTGGTAACTTTGCCGATCTATCTATTGGCGACTTCTGGATTTTCGCCTTTCGCTTCGGCCGAAGTTCCTTTTCGGGCTGTCGTGCAAAGTCCAGGTCAGAAATATCGACTACTTCACCAGCAAGACGGCCGCTCCGCCTTCGACCTGGCTCTCCTTCGGATAGCCTAGGATTCTCTGACGAAGGCAATGGCGCTGACAGCAATGCAATATTTGCATCTGGAGGCTGCTCATCATCTGCTCTTTGAACAGATTGCTCAGGGGCAATGCCGACCTGGTCCCCATTGTTCATTGCCGATTCTTGCCCTTGCTCGGCCCTTTCCTGACGGTTGTGACTAACGTCGGCCGCTTTAAGTGTTGATGTTCTCGTGCTTTTTTCTGGAGAGTCAGGCTGCAATTCGAAGATATCTCCCCTTCTTGCGAGCTCGCGACGTGGCTGATTCTCTGAATCTTCTGGGAAGAAGCTCGGTCTCTTCAGCTTGCCTGTGCCGGGTTTGCGTCGTAGCATATCCGTTGGACTACTTGCGATACCAATTGTGCGAGAGCTTTGGGAGATGCGTGTCGAGGGAAGATCGTGGGCAACTGTGCGGCGTCGGTCTACGCGGGCGGCATTTAGGAGGTATGCGCTTCTAATAGCGGAATCGTTACGCGACCGTTCTCCTTTCGAAGCCGAAGCCTGAATCTCAGCAAACAGCTGTTGCTCCGCCGATTCGTCTCCTGAGCTCTCCGACTCGAGGGGCAAATCTGTTATCACTGCAGGCGACCGTTAGCCATGTATGAGCAAAAGCGAAGGTTGATTTCGTTTTCCTGGGATCGACAGAATGGTCAGGAGGCGCGGTACTGAAATTCCTCCTCTTCTCCAGCATACAGATGGCACATACTGACTTTCCCCACTGCGATACGCTCTTCAGTGCGTTGCATCGAATGTAGAAAGCTGGTGTGCTCGAGTACGCCCTCGCCTGTCGCTAACCGCCGTGACGAAACAAGGGGTACTAGATAAGACTGCATACCTCCTGCTTTTAGTGACGACATGCTACCTCGAATTCGAAGACGTAATCAGGCCATTATATCGCCTTTGATGAGACCCCGCTGTGTGTGAACGGGTAGTGGGGCGAGTGGAGGTCCGAACTGTCGCATGACGAAATTGGGGAGGCTGGCGCGAGCGCGTTAATCGCGCTGTCACGGGGCTTGAAACAGTTAGGAAGCCAAGACCACGTACAACTTGTATCACAGACATCTGCGCTCCACAGAACTAAAACGATTAGATTTTCTAGGTACCCGACCCAGGAAATTGACTGATTCTGAGGCGAATTTTGCTATCGAGGGTGCTTCATTGGCGTGGAAAGCTAGAGAACAATACTTTCGCCTCTAACAGCTCGACATGGCTACCACGGAATCCCCGTCCTTTTCTCTCGAGAGCCTCGATCGAAGTGTCCATCATGATTTCAAGATTCCTGTCAAGTGTATCAACGATGGAGATGACGTTGCCTTCTTCCTCGCAAGCAAAGCCTATGCAGACATAATGACTTTTCTTTTCCAGCTTAACGCTTCCATGTTTCCCCGAAAGGTCAAAGAAGAGAATCAAAAATCACAGAAGGTTAAGGAATGGCGGTTAGAAGATCCAGAAGTACCGTATCCACCACTAGTTCAGAATCTAGCCGAGCTTCTGAAAGTGCTGGGAAACATCATCGACGAAGCGCCACCAGATCCTGGTCCCCGCAGGTTTGGCAACATAAGCTTCCGAAGGTGGTACGATATTGTAAAGGAGCGTGTACCGGCTTTAATGGACCAATATCTACCCACCGAAATCCTCGTCGAAAGCCCTGACTCTCAGGTCTCAGCAAAGGAAGAGATTGAGGCGTATCTGCTCGGCAGTTTCGGAAGCGCGCAACGACTGGATTACGGTACAGGACACGAGCTGAGCTTTTTGGCTTTTCTAGGATGTCTGTGGAAACTTGGGGCATTCCCAGCTACGAAAGATGGAGACCAGGAACGAGGCATCGTGTTAGGGGTGATTGAACCGTACGTTACCATCCCCAGCCCTAGGCCGCTGAACTAACCTCCGTAGATATTTACAACTCATTCGGCGCTTAATATTGACGTACACCCTCGAGCCTGCAGGGTCCCACGGTGTTTGGGGCTTAGACGACCACTCGTTTCTCCCTTACATTTTTGGATCAGCACAGTTCGCACCCGCAATATCGTCTCCCTCTGAGATTGTTATGGAGGGCTCATTGCCAGACGCCCCCAATCCAGCAGACGTTGCAAAATCAAACGCTGTTCAACGGGAACGTCAGCGCAACATGTACTTCAGCGCTATTGGATTCATTTACGACGTCAAAAAAGGTCCGTTTTGGGAGCACAGCCCCATCCTGTTCGACATATCCGGCGTCAAGGCGGGATGGGCTAAGATCAACAAGGTCAGTGTGTCTACATCCGCCCCATCACGCACTTTATTTTAACAGGCAGTTGCAGGGCATGTTGAAGATGTACAATGCAGAGGTGCTCTCTAAATTCCCAGTTGTGCAACACTTCCCATTTGGATCCCTGTTTGCTTGGGAAAAGGACCCAACTGCCAAAGAAATCCAAGCTAGTGTGCACACTGCTAGCCAGCCGAAATCAGGGGCGCCATCAGCACGACCGCAACCTCCATTGCGCGATCCATTGGCAGCAGACGCAGGAATGTCGGCCAGCAAAGGCGAAGCACCGCCAATGAGTGGGACAGCAGCGCCGTGGGCATCGGCACGTGTGCCTGCTCGACCAGGAGTGACTGTCCCGTCTGGACCGAACCAGCCGACAAGAGCTCCGTGGGCATCGTCGACACCTCGGCCACCACCTCCTGGGAGTACAACAACTGCGCCTTGGGCCAAGCAGGGAGGAGACGCAACACCTTCAATGACACAAGGGGCGGTTCCAAGCACGCGGGCTCCGTGGGCGGACAAGAAGCCGCAGAGCTAGACAAGAAGCTGGACTTGATTCACGATGGTATGATAAACGGATTGGGGTTAGAGGAACGCGCATGAGGCGGTGTATCGGACGGACATGGTAAGCAGCCAATCTCGGTGGCAGCCGGGTAATGCAAGCAATAGTTTGATAGATGAGAGAACGGAAAACGATATAGCAGTTGCGTGTCGTTCCCGTAGGTGGTATGGCACGAGGGCAGTGCTCGTCATGCCAGGGCAGACTGGCCAGTCAGCGGAGCAGCGGGGAGGGTGAAACACAAGTCTCAAACGGGCTGGCATCTGGGCCGCGCCGCGCTCGGGCCTCTATTTTTGGTGCCAGTGCACCAAACTGTTGTGGGGAGAGCCGCTGCGCCCTGATTGGCCAGGCATAGCGAATACGATAGCAGCTCTCTCGAGGGCCCCTTCCTACTTCACCGCGCGCTCCTTCTTCGACTGCGCTTCACTCCTGCTTCATTCCCCTCAACACCTTCCCTTTGCCCCTGCTCACTTGTATGCATCCTCTCCAACTCGACCATCTGCCCCCTGGGGGAGAGCCATTGCTAACTCTCGTTGCCAGAGCTACGTGCTGCGCCGCCCATCATGCCCGGAGTTCGTGAGTACACCTCGACGTTATCATTCCGCCAGTTCACCTGCCACCCGCAGAGCAGATGCGAGCAGACTTCTTCCGCGTACCTAGTACAACGGATTTAGAAGAGAGCATAGCTCTGGCTTGTAGCAGATTAGCAGATCCACTGGCTTGAGCAACCAGACTTGGCTGTTCATACGCGGCTCTAGCAGTTGCACCAAGTATTCATACGCCATTGCCTGCGCGCGTCTCTGCTGCCTGCTACTCCTAATGCTCTAAAACTCCCTTCGCTCCAATCATGCACGTACGGTCGGGTCAGGAATACATGCTAACATATCTGGGATCGCACAGCCCCCGATGCGGTTGACAAGGTGAAGACGGTCTTGAAGAACATCTTTGGCAAGAAGAAGAAGGCCAAGCAGGGCGAGTCTTCTGCCACGCCGACCGCCGCGGCCACCGACGCAACGGCGTCTAAGCCCACCGAAACGACGCCCGCTCAACCAGCTCCGGCGACCGCCCCCGAGCCCGCGAAGACCGAAGCTACTCCACCGACGGAGAGCACGCCAGCAGCCCCAGCTCCAGCTGCCGCTGCGCCCGCTCAGGCTGAGGATAAAAAGCCCGAGGAAGCCGCCTTGGCCGAAGTCAAGAAGGCTACTGCGAGTAGGTCCAATTCCAATTATACGCCCGCACGCGAATATTATGGAACAGACTGCGACGATGGGTCGAGATGGCGGGAGAAGGTCGGACGCGACGTCTAGTTGTCCGTCATCGACTTATCCCAGTGACAGAGGAGACATTACCGCTCTCCACGTCCTGACGGATGAATTCGTCGCCGCCAACTCGACCGACTCGACCTCATGACTGTTACGCTTCCATGACTTCCCCACGACTCTACGACGACTCTACGACTTTTCTTTTTGTTTTGATACCCCGGATACTCAAATTTTCCTTTGGACGAATTTTCTTTTCTCAAATCACGCATAAACTAACGAACTCTCGTTTCAGCGCCCGAGCCGGCCGGAGCTGCTGCTCCAGCACCACCGACGGCGGTTGCAGCTCAAGAGTCTGCAACCTCAGCCCCCACCGAGCCAAAGCCCGCTGAGGCAAAGACGACCGAGACGCCTGCCACCGAGTCCTCTGCCGCTGCACCTGCTGCTTCCGCAGACCCCCCGGCGATCCCTAATGTCAAGCCCGCTCCTGGCATGAGCGCCACGAGCGGACCTCTGGGCGATGATCTTGACTTCGGCACCGATGCCAAGGAAGAATCTGCCGCTCAGCCTGCTGCTACTGCATCTGCTCCTCCTGCAGCCGAGCCAACTCCCGCCGCAGCTCCGGCTCCTACCACTGAGGCGACGCCTGCAGAAAAGAAGTGAGCTCAATGATACCTGGATACAGTTTATAGGATTCGATCGCTCTCGCAACTTGAACAACAAAGGTGACCCGGATTTCTATTTTGTTTCTGGCTGCATCGAGTCTGAGACATCTGTTGGCTGCTGCCTCAACGATTGGTGTCGATGTTTTGCATATTCATGGCGGCGGTGCTGTGCGTTGTGGAGTGGAAGCTGTTCAGGATCCCCCTTCTTTTCCCTTAATTCTATACCCATTGCTTTCAGCGTTTGGTCGAGCGGCGGCGGTGTACCCTGAGTTAGACGTCAGGAATGAATATGTTTCTGCCCCGACGAATTTATAAATTGTGCCGTGTGAACTCAATACTAGTAAACGTGACATTAGATAATGTTCACCGCTCCCTAACCCCCCTTTGTATACTAGGGTTATCCCACATGTAAAATTGTACCATGCACGTCTAGATTCAGTAACTAATTATATACGAGCAGAAAAGTGAATGTGGGAGCGGTGAACTATAATCAATCAATTTGTAAGTTTCTCCTCCTAACCTAATCCTAACCGAATAAACGCAATCGTGGTGTATATATTTTAGACCGTACGAAGTTGACGTCCTGACGCGCTTAAAACTGATTAGCGCGGGGTACACGTCAAACTTGCCCCGCCATCATGCGGTCCACGGCCCTGAAATTGATGTTTTGCTCTCTTCGCCACTTCCCTCGCTATATATATTGCTGTACCCGCCATTCTTTCAAGGGGGCATTGCAACAGTCTGACAGTCCGGATTCTCGCGCACAAACTCAGCTCCTGACGCGAGAATGCCACCAAGATCGGGAAACCAACGCGCGAAGACGATCGATTACGACGATGACGATGCATACAGCGATGAGGATTACTACGGCGAGGAAGGAGAGGGCGATGGAATGACAGATGAAGACAAGGAGCAGTTGAGATTGGGGACAATACAAGTCAAAGAACAGCTAGGCTCCGGCGTGAGCGTTACAGACAAGGAGGTACAAGAGGCGCTGTGGCATTACTATTATGATGTCGCCAAGTCTGTTTCGTACCTGAAAAGTATAGATTCTGCCGACTGTGACTATACAAAGTGGCTGATTGTGAATAGATAAACATGCCCCAAAGCAGCAATCGCAGTCAAAACAGCAGAAGGCGCCGTCTAAGTTTGACCAGGCGGCAGGCGCAGCCAGCGCAAAGCAAACCCCCGGTAAGCAAAACCCAAGCAGTCTTCAACATCCACTCTGCCCCGAGTCGAGCCAGTGTCAAGAAATGTGCACCTTTCCGAAATATCATGCGGGACTTCGGGAGTCTCTTTTGGAGAAACATACCTCGGCGAATACTGGCGACTTCTTTTGGGATATGCCATGGGGCAATGTGCCATCACACAGGCTAGCGACATTCACGGTAGAGCCGCTCTATCGAGGAGGCTTGCTCGGTGGCTCGAAGCTAGCTGCTTTAGCTGCGAAGCGGAAACAGAAGCAGGAAGACGCCCAAAAGGCAGAGGGCGCGAAGGGAGAACCGGACAAAGCCGTAGCGCTTCTCGACAGGCTCAGCATCAAAAATGAAGGCAGTTCGTCACCATCGACGCGTGAAGGCGAACCTCGGAAGGCTTTCAGCCGCTACCCTAAGAAGCCGTCGCCATCTCCAGCGCCGGTCGAAGCAGAGGAAGAAAAGCCTGAAGAGCCAGAACCTACCAAGCCCGTCATTGAGTTTCCCGACCTCCGGGCAACACCCTCAACGTTTGCTTCAACTCTTTGCGGCCCCACGACTTCAGAGAGTACAAATCTCAATCACATCTCAAGCGTTCCGCTGCCGTACACCGCCTCAAAGACCTTTGGCACAGCTGCTGCAAATTCCGATCCATTCGCATCCCCTAGTCCTGATGATATTGTTCGAAGGGCTCAGGCTCGCAGCGCGGGGCACGTTTGACTTCGCTTTTCTTTATCTCCCAAGATCTAACTAGCTTATAGTAAAACCTAAGACAACGTCAAAGAAAAAGGATAGTGAGAAGCTCGCCGAATCAGTGGAGAAGCTTACTGTTGTCGACGATACGCCAAAGGTAAAGAGCAAAAATCTGAATGTAGTGGAGGAATTCGAAAAAAGCGGCATGAAGCGGATAGCAAACTTCGTAGTCATTGGCAAGTCTATCTCCATCTAAGATGATACAAGGAACTCCTTACTGACTCCCAATAGGTCATGTTGACCACGGAAAGAGTACACTAATGGGCCGATTGCTATACGACCTGAAGGTCATAGACCAACGCTCTGTTGACAAGCTCCGAAAAGAAGCAGAAACCATAGGCAAATCATCATTTGCGCTTGCATGGGTCATGGACCAAACGAGCGAGGAGCGAAGTCGTGGTGTCACCGTGGACGTCGCTATGGAGCATTTCCAGACCGATAAAACACGCTTTACGATATTAGATGCCCCAGGCCATCGTGACTTCGTCCCTAGGATGATCTCAGGTGCTTCACAGGCTGACTTTGCCGTCCTCGTCATCGACTCTAATGCCAACGGTTTTGAGTCGGGGTTGAAGGGACAAACAAAAGAGCATGCCTTGGTTGTGCGAAGTATGGGCGTTCAACGGATTATAGTTGCTGTGAACAAGATGGACAGCGTACAGTGGTCAAAGGAGCGGTTCGATGAAGTGTGCAAGCAGATGATGGCATTCTTCACATCAGCGAGCTTTTTAGAGAAGAACATCACCTTCATACCTTGCGCCGGTCTGACAGGCGACAACGTTACAAAGCGGGTTGAAGATCCCAGTGCAGACTGGTACAAAGGCAAGACGCTCATAGAAGCACTGGACTCATACGAACCAGCAAAGCGGGATTTAGATCAGCCGCTACGCCTAGCCGTTGCAGACGTCTTCAGAGGCGGCATCACAGCTCCCATATCAATATCAGGCCGCATCGACTCCGGCACCCTACAAGTCGGCGACACCATCCTTGCCCTTCCATCCCACGAAACAGCATCCGTGCGAGCCATCGAGGTCGAACAAGAACCTGTTGACTGGGCCGTCGCAGGCCAAATACCTACACTTCATCTCACCGACATCGACCCTATCCACCTCCGTCTCGGCGATATCATCTGCGACCCGAAACGCCCCGTCCGCCTAATTAAGGAGTTCTCTTGCCGTATACTCTCCTTTGAGCATTTGCTGCCTTCTGCAGTGGATGTCTTCAGGAGTCAGTTGTGGGCAGCAGGGAAAGTGACAAAATTGAAGGCCGTACTGAACAAGTTCACTGGCGAGGTAGTCAGAAATAAAGTGCGGATGATTAAGCCCGGGGAGGTGGCTAGGGTCGTTGTGGAATTGGAGAGGGAGATGCCGCTGGAAGAGGGGACAAGGGTAGTGCTAAGATCTGGGGGGAGGACGGTCGCTGCAGGCCTATTAGAGAGCTAGCCAAAAGCTTTGAGCATGTATAGACGTCGTAGTTGTAGCGTTTCGCAAAAAATGTTGAGTGACTTGCTCATGGTATACAAAGTACGCGTCGATATGCTATTCCCCCCAATCTTGCCCACGACATCACCTCTCGCGAGTATAAATCTTCGCCTATATTGCCTTTGATTACGTCCATTTATCAAGTCCTGATGCAAGAAGTTTGGTTCATTGCACCGAGACGCAGCACAAGTTCGGCAAAGGATTTTGTTTTTGTTTCAAGGGTCCTAGTGGTTTGTTTGCATGAGACTAGACGCCTTTTCTTCTACCATCTTCTTCACTTGCCGAGCAGTATCCTTTCCATGCGTCTAGCGATACAGGAACTTTTTAACACTTCGCTCCAGGCACTTTACCGCAATGCAAGGACAGCTTTGTCCACCTGGTCCTATCGCCTTCCTCCCTCTTGCTACTAGTGAGTATGTAACGTCCTATGCGTAGACGGTAAGGACTAGTAGATTGGAATGTTCCCATGGGTTTTCCAACGGATAAACCGTCAAGGAGTGTACCATGCATCGAGAGCTATACAGCCGTTCCTTCCTTCTTGCCTGGTAGTACCGATTGACGTCGTGGGACAGGCTTAGCTACCGGAACAGCCACACTCGTGGCGTAGGACTAAGATTTGGGCCTCTTGCGTGCCAACATAGCATTGTGAGGCTGTTGTGTTCGCCGGAGGCATCTTCGGTTTTGCCCATAGCTGCACCTATCCCAGTATAAGGGTCAGCAGGTCTTCTACGTGAGAGATGGACCCCCATGAATGAGCTCCTCATCCCTTCCCATCAAACTCCCTATCCAACTTCGCCAATGCCGCCGCCTTTTCTGCATCATGCTTCACCACCTGCACCCTCGCCGGTAACTCACGCATGACATGCTGTACCAGCTGCTCGAGGTCTTTTGGATCCCTCATGCCTGTCTCCAATTTCGCCTTGCCTTTTCCTGTAGTTCCAACTACAGGAGGCTGGACCTCGCGTTTCCTTAGCAGAACATGACCTTTCATGTCCATGTACGTTTCATATCCTTGTTGGTCAAGGACTTCGTCGGGAACGCGTACGCTTACTGGGGGCTTGTTCATCGCAGGGGACGGAGAGGGAGGAGCTTCCGCAATTGGAGTAGGCGATACGGTGCTTTCTTTTTCTTTGCTGTAGCGCTCGAGGGCACGGATGTGATCTTGGTTTTCGTCATTGTGTTCCATCAGAAAACGCAGACACATAATTGCGTGTTCGCGAATGTATGGGTTGTGCTCGTCGTAAGAGCAGCAGTTTAGTACTGCCTCAATTCCACCCAGTGGCCGGATCTGGTCCTGAACTTGTCTGTTCTTCCAGACAAGCGAGCTGAGGACAAGAACAGCAAGCTTTTTAAGGTTGCGCCATTCAAATCCAGATGGTTCATCCTGGGCTTCGTCGATGTAAGGACGAGGTGACGGCATGAATCCTTCGGGTGCTGTAGGATTGTTTGTATCGTAGGGGCGCTCAACAGCTACAGGATGTTGAGTATCCGCTTCAGGAGGGGCAGGAGGTGTGTTTCGCGCAGCGGCAGTGAGTGGAGGTATGGAAATTTGGCCCTTTGGAATAGCTGCATCCAGCTCTTTCAGCAGAGTAACCAGCTCAGTGGCCACCTCCCAATTGCTGAGCATCGTCTTCCATGTCTCATGCTCTGTCAAGATAGCAAAAAATTCGAGATACTGATACACGCCTTCGTACATGCGCTCCATGTCCCAGAGGTTGAGCGGGAAGTCCTCCGGCTGAGCGTGTCCGGCTCTAATTTGACCTTGGAGAAAGATGAGTGCACATGTCTGTGGAATAATGTGACGCCGGAATTCTGTCAGTAAGAAATTAACCATGTGTGCGTCGCCCTGGTCAATTTGTGAAGTATCATATGGCTTGAGCAGGCCCTTGGATGATGTACGTCCTTGACGAGCGCGGAAGATGTTGGTGAGGAGCTTCATGATGACGGCTTGAGCGGGGGAGATAATATCTTTTGACCTACTACGCTCGTGAGCGGAGACTTAGAATGGGCGTGGGTATACTTACTCGGATTCTCGGAAAGCATGGTACGCAAAAGGTAGCAGGTCGTTGGCGAGGATTGCTTCCATAATTTTAACCATAAACTTGAAGTACAGCTCCTCCTCACGAAGGTCCCAGGCAGCAACAAAAATAAGGAGCTCTCTAAGCAGGTTCCGCCCATTGTCCTGAGCAAGCAGTAGGTGACAACGCACACTATGCATTCCTCGAATGCTGCTGAAAACTGTGGGATCTGAATGATATCCGGGCTGGCCCTCCGAAGGCTCCACAATGCCGGCCATAATTATCATCGGCAGCACCTCAATCTCCGTCGGACCCAGAATGAGAGGTACATCGGTGAGCAGGCCATGACCTTCGTCGCCGACGTCGTCGTAATCGTCATCATGATCATCGTCCTCTGGCTGAGGCGAGGTGCGTGAGGCTACATTGCTGGTCAGTGTTGTTGGACGATCTGGGTCGGGTTCCAGACGCTTCAATAGATCCTCCTTGCCACTTTGAAGGATCGAGGCACCAAAGGCGGGCGGATATGTCACGCGGAAATCGTTCTCACCTGCCGGAGAAGGCCGATTGATGTTCGGATCTGATACTGAGTGCTGCTGCACTGATCGGGATTCGCCCTTCTCATGCTCGGAAGCAGACGCTGGTTCCTCACCATTGGAAGCGGCAATGGATGATCGCATACGATCAACCTCAACTTGCAGCTGGTTGATGCTATTGGCCAGTGCTTGCACGCTTTCCTCGTTCTTAGCATGCTGGTCCAACACCTTCTTATACGCGCTGGACTGAGCGATCTCGTCGCGGTATCTGGCAACGACCTCGGCATACAACATATTCCATTTCTGCGAGAATTAGCAGTTGCAAGGCGTACGCAATTTCAAGCTAATTTACCTTCTTTTCGTCCTCGCCCATTGTCTGCCAACGCCTTCTGCACTCGGCGGCAATCTCGTTCGCACCAGCTTTCTCACCCTTCTGGGCAAGAGCCTTCTTCACTTCATTACCAATCTCGCCGATGTAAAGCAAAAATGGCGAGGAGGCAGGTTGCTGCGGGATTTTGAAAGGTTCTGGTCCGCGAATGGCCGGCTGCGGAATGCTGGATGCGGACTCGTCATTTGGCGGGGGTTCGCGATCCTTTCGTGGGAAAATGTCCATCTTGGACTTCATGTCTGCGAAGCTAGGAAGCTCATCGTCGAGATGGCTATCGAAAAGCTCGATCCAGAGCATAATCTTGCGCTGCTCATTGCGTCCAATAAGATTGTTCAAAAATTGGAGGCAAGTTATTAGGAGCTTCTTGTCTGGCGCTTGTCAGCATTTTGTCAGGGTCATCGTCTAGGTGCTATTACAAGCATTTATGACGGTTTGCCACTTCTCCTCATCCTGTGTTCCTGCTTCGCCATCATATCCCCTAGCAGTCACCCGGACACAGACACTGATCAGCGAGAAGACATCTTTGTCGAAGAGGCGGTCCGCGGCTAGGTTCTGCACCTTCTCCCCGTACACTAACACATTCCTCGCAATACAAACGAGTTGGTTCAATCTTTCTAGGTCTCTGAGCAGACTTGGCGAGTATGAAGCAATGAGTGGGCCAGATGACCCCTCATATTCGGGTGTGGCGGGGTCGGGTGCTGCAAAGCTTCGTCGTTCGAGCGAGGGAACAGCGGATTTTAAGACGCCGGCGAGGTCATCCCAAAATACTTCCGAAAGACCTAGTTCCTCACTACTCAATTAGCGCCTGGAAATATTACGACTGCGTACGTAGGTCGCATACCGAAGCTCAAAATTCCGCCTTGTCTCCTCCAGTATCTTCTTGACCACATCCCGCTCTAGCATGCGCAGGGTCTCGTCTTTGATATATCCGGGATTGCCAAAGTGCACAGTGTATGGTCCCAGTGCCAATCTTAGTTGCGTGAGTTGTGGTTTCGCTGAAGGCTGCTCCTCCGCAGCGTCCTCCATGGTGGGGCGGTCCCACGCATGGAACAGGCGGTACTCGGCGAGCAGACTTCAACAGACCCAAATCCGTGTAGGCGCGGGTGAGCTGATTATTCGAAATTTTTGGTTTTCTGCCAGTTTTCTTCTGAATTTTGAGTTTGACGTGAGCGGCCTTCAATCTTTGCTCCGCTGAACATTCTAGGTCGGGGCGGAACAAAGTTTATGCGGGGCAATAACCACCCTACCCTCATGCGGTAACGCGAATGCTGGATATTAGGGTTCCCTACCTCTATCAGTAACAAGCCTGCAGTGAAATATCAGCCTTTTTCTACTAAGAGAAAGCACCTTAGAGTTCTTTAGATATTTGTAAGAGTCCGATTCCCGGATAATCTTACTTCTTAGGCCGCTCAAGATAGTAAACGCCAGAGATGAAGCTGCTTATATCCGGCTTTTACGTTACCGGGAGAGCTACTGTCGAGGTTTCGAATGGATCCTCTCTGCTTTCCTGATCAAGACTCTGGAAACATCACTGCATATTCAGAGAGCAGTTAGACCTGTGTGCATCATATTTTTGCATTGCAAATTTGTTCATTGAGTACTCTGAACTACTGCAGTCGGTCTGGGACGAGTGCAAGAACGACTTCATGGAGACGTGCAATTGAGCTAAACTGAAATGTACGCGATAAGCCATTGGAATGTATAGAGTGAAACGAATCGTGACTAGCACAGAATTGCCAAGCCAGCCACGTCAGAGTGCCCTACTGTCTTAATCTTGGAACGAATAAAATGTGAGACTGATACATGGACTAGTATCTCTCACGGGCATAAAGTTGTTCCTGAGGTGGAGATGCACGCTGACATCACGGCACCAAGAGTAAGAGGAGAGAATAAGAGAATGGCTTACGGAAAGTTCCAATAGCCATGATATATGGAAAAACTACAAACCCTCTGCCTTTAGCCTTGCAGCTTTGAAGCGACTTACTTTTCTGGTTTTACCGTCCCGCTCCTCCAATAATGGATCTTCCTGGTCCTCTTCCGAGGCTGTAAAGCCGCCTTGTCGTTGGATCATCGAATTCCGCATTTTATGATATTCGGTTTGAATTTCGCGGTTGATGATCGCTGGATCAAATTCATCCGGCGCTTGGGGCTCGTACGAATCGGGGGTGTGCTCAACCACTGTATTGGCAAGAGTACGGCCTGCCGGGCCTGTAGGTACCGACTGTGGCTGTGCCACTGGAGGGTCTGGAAGCGGGACAGATGGCTGGCTTGATGAACCCCGAGCGGTCTTAAATCGAGATACCCTCGGCGGCTTGGAGGGTGGTGCGGGTTGTTGAGGAGCCGATAGCGATCTCTCGACGATAGTATCGGACATCGTTGGGACTGACGATGGTTGAGGTATGCCGCTACGTTTCTGCGGAGCTTCTGAATTTTCTGAGATGTCAAGCTTTTCGGCGAATCGAACGTTTTTTGGTGCCTGACTTGAATCCATGGATGGATTGCCAGATATATCCATGGGCTGAGGAAATTCGTCATCCTTGCGTATCCGTAGAGTACGAACATCGTCAGTGTGTTCGGCGAGTGGATGAATGTCAGGGCGAGGCCCGACATTCTCCAACATCCGAGCATTTAGATTTTTCTCCAGCTCCATCATCTGCTGCCGGTAGTCGTCGCTAAGATATCGCTGTGTACTTCGGCCGTGCTCATCCTCTTCTTCACTTTCAACGCTTTCATCATCTTCGTCGTACTCATCCGTAGTGTAGCCGTCCTCCAAGTCAAGCTCGGCTACCACACCACCAACCTCTGAGAGCCCATATTGGAGCATTTCTCTTCTAAGCTCAGCATCCTCCGGGCTCTCGTCATCGGGGACAACAGCAGATTCGACAATATTTTCGTCAGAGTCAAGCTCGTACACACGCTGGCCTGGCTTCAAGTTCCAGTTTTTGAGATCATCTTGAAGTCTATTAGGCTTCGCAAACGTCTCCACTTGAACATTGTCTGAAAAAGACACAGTCTTCTTCTCCGAAGCAGTTTTTGCAGCTTTCTTCATATCCCCTTTTGGTGTAGCAGTAGTCGCGACCTGCTTAGTATCTGCTTTGGAACCTAGGGGAGGGGCCGGTTTAGCTGCAGAACTAGATGTGGGCCTTTGTTCGGGGGCTGATGACGAGGTTGCCGAAGCTGCAGAATTTGGGTTTCCAGCATTGAGACCAACATCCTCCTGCTCAGTTTTGTGCAGGCCTGCCTTTCGTAACGCCTCCATAAGCTCAGGCGCCACCTTGCCAGGTTGTGTGACTGAACTGGAGATTACGTTCTCATCCTCATCCAGCTCTTCCTCGATGTCCATCATCGGCAACCCTTCTTCGTTCTGTAACCCCGGGTCTAATAACACTGAAACACCTTCAAGCTGCTTTTCGGCCGACTCTAATTGCTTTTCGACGGTAGAACGATTCTGCTGGACATAGTCAATGCGCCGTGAAATCATATCAACGACTTGGTTAGCTGTGCGATGTGTCTGCAAGTCCTTGCCGAGGAGTTCCATGACCTCTTTTTCGTTTACGAGGCTACCGCCGAGGTCGCGGCCTATATCGACCATGTCGGTGGGTGAGGGAGAATCGGCTTTCTGCAGCCCTTCTTTGAGCATTTCATACTCCATTTCCCAAGTCGACCAGTGCTGCAGAGCCTTCCGCAGCTTGGAGATATTCTCCTCGAGCTGCTGTCGGCGACGCTCGACATTGTCTATGGCTTGCTGTGTAGAGGCAGCCATTCTAGGCGGGTAATTTCTGGAGCGGAGGAGGGACGAAGGATCTGTGTGTGTGCTGTGAGGGAAAATGGCTGAACTCTTGGCGCGCTAGCTTCCGACCGGGGTAAGCTGTCTGTAACCGTCTGGAATGCTTGCACAATGAGCTGGTACTGACCTAAAGCTAATGGAGTTAAATTTCTGTTCACGAAGTCTATCGTTTGTGCCCATTTTCCGACCTCGCATGCCATTTATGAGACACAGAGTTGCTGGCTCTAGACCTTAGTAATCAGCCGACTTCATAGTCAAGCAACCCGCGGCATCAACATCTTCTTCACGCCACCGCCTCGGCCAGCTCATCATGTCCAAGGTCGCCCGCGCAGGCGGCGCGTCAACGAAGCGTCTCGCCGAAGACGGCGGTGCGTCACCTCTTGCTTCATCTCTTCATAGCCTCTCTATCCAGCAGTCTCCAACTAAAGCCGCGCGACCTCTCGCTGACTCTTCCTCAGACATTTGCCCAGTATGCAAATCGTCGCGCTATCTGAACCCGAACATGCGCTTTCTGGTCAATCCAGAGTGCTACCACAAAATGTGCGAGTCGTGCGTGGACCGCATATACTCACATGGACCCGCCCCGTGTGCCATCGCGGGGTGCAACAGGACGCTTAGAAAAGCCAAGTTTAGAAGCCAGACTTTCGAGGATCTCAAGGTAGAAAGAGAGGTAGATATCAGGCGGCGCGTAGCGAAGGCGTGAGTTTGCCCGAAGACCTTGACTGTTCAGAGTGGCTAATGGTTGTCTAGAATGGACAAAGTCGAGTCGGATTTCGAAACGCTCAAAGACTACAACGACTACCTCGAGACGGTCGAACAGGTGACTTGGGACCTTATCCTCAAGGTCGACGTCGAAAACACTGAGCGCAAGCTCCGACTGTGGGAAGAAGCCCAGAAGGCCGAACAGAATCCGAATGCGCCTCGTCGCGTTGCAGAACCAGATCCGTCACGGCTATCCGAAACCTCGCACGTAGTCCTCAAGAAGGGTGCCACCCAACGAAAGGCCCTCGCTGCAACCTCAGGCAACATGCCAGATACATCCGCCGGCGATGACAATCGAGACACAGGGTTCAATTTCCGCGGGCTGAAGAAGCGGGTGGCACCAGCACCAGAGATGCCCTTCGACCCCTTCGAGGGTTGGAGCATAGAACCGGAGTACTATCTTCTACAAGACGATTATGGACATAACTGGTATGCACCAACGAAGAAGGATCCACAGCACTACGCCGGTGGCTACGACATGCGAGAATACTACAGTCGAGCTTTGTACGACGCGTTCGGCGGCATGGGCATATTCATTGAAGACGAAATAATAGCAAAAGAGAATCAGGCTTCCGGAGATGCAGGCAAGGGCACTCAGTCTGCTGCGACTGCTGCTATTGGGGGGAAGGACGTCAACATGGATGATGTTTTTTAGCACTTATGATACCCTGGGCTTAGCTTTTTGCATCGGACGGCGTTTTGAAAATATCGAGACATACAAAATGTCATGGATTTGCTTTTTGGATATATTATGAGCGACTATATATTTGTTACGTGGTAAAGTTAGAGAATCCCTAAACCGCTCGTTCTCCACGTCTGATTGCCTTTGCTGTTCGGATATTTGGCCAAGACGTGTCCTCCCAAACGTGATTTTACAGAATATTGTTTGGCTGACAGCAAACTAACACCTTGTAGGAAAGGTAAAGGAGGTGCAGCAGGCGACAATCATGGAAGTGGTCCAGTGTTTTGCTGTCCCACGCTCTCGGTCTAATTCGGGGAGCAGCTGAGAATTGCATTCCAGCGCGAAGATACAGCATAGGGCACATTTTTGGACGCATGTTAAGTGTATGCCGCTCGGGCCGTCAAAACGGCCTTGCAATTAAGCAAGCGAAACTTGATCGTTAGCTTGTATCGAGGCGACAATCCATACTCAGAAAGTATAAAAGTATTACACATGTTCTCTACGACCGCAATTCTCAAGCTCTACACCTTGCTCTATAAGTCTCACGATCAATGCCGACCGCCCTATCCCAATTTTACCACCAAGATCTCCATTTAGAGCCAACACCATGAGTTGGCCTAACAAATCAAATCTCAAGAACACATGAGAGGTTCCTACTCAATTCACCAGAAAAGACAAAATTCTCACCGAAGACGACCTGCCAGATTTGGAGCATTACTGCGAGGAAAGGATTCGTGTCTTATCCGTTCGGGGACAGAGACAAGTACGGCTAGGGGGTAGATAATGTGTCCTTCGCAAAGGTTCTCCCGGACATGGAAGAGAGAGTTACTAAGTTAGTGCAGGAGAGTAAGGAGTTGAAGAAGAGAGGCGAGGAATTGTGGGAGGCTTTTGAGGTTATTTGAGACGTGTAAATGGCTGGATAGGGACGAAACCGTGGCATGGGTGGGGTTTAAGATTTCGCTATGTGCACTGAGGTCTCGCCCAGCCATCCTCGCTGTCTGTGACTCTCTCCTGTCAATCTCGTACAGTCATCATCGTCATTCTAACTTGTGATTCCTTTAGTCATCCTCCCTAACGATCTTCAACACCAGTTATCCTCAACATCAGTCATCCTCCCAGTCATTCTCACACGGTCGCTCTCAGATTGAGTCATTCTAGACTGTTCTCTATCCGAATGTATGTCCTTAACAAACACTGCCTCTTTGCCTAAAAATGAAGTGACTGAGATATCTACGACGAAACCATCATTCGAACAGCTCATACACGGGCGCGACCAAGATCAGAATGATTTACGAACCTTTAGCAACGAGCGATACGAACATAACATCGTCTTCCCAATGTATTACAGAAGCCGATAGTGTCGTCGTCAGTGCATGCCCAGCGCTCGCTTCCAGTTGCAGAGCCCGTCCTCTTCGCACCCCCCACCCCCCAAGTTTTCGCACGAATTATCGGTTGACTTTGAAAAAGGTACCATCGTATAAGTAATCCGCGCACGTGCCATGAAATCCTCACAAGTCATCGTTTAGGCTGACCCAATGACCGCATTGTGCGCTTATCAGTAACAAGCTTTGCTAAGCTTTTCTACCAAGTATTCGTGTGTGCACTACGGAGCAGCAGTCTTGTTATCCATGGTACATAAGGCCATCTGGTTTAACTTGAGTAATCGACAAATGCTGGTAAGTGTTCTGATTGCACAGTTTACACTTTTACTTTTTTTTCCTGGTACTCGGGTCTTAGCTCCTATGTACCAGCGTCGATATCTTATATCTTCCCCAGCCCATTTACCCCCAGAGAGGATCCGTGCTACGTACTGAGGGTCGCGATTACAAGGGGTTGAACCGTTTGAACCCCGGCTCTCGCGGATGTTCCTGAAGAGCATTGCACTGCTTGGTCAGACGCCAAGACCATGAGACAGAGGAGCTTCCTATTCAAGCGTTGCCGGCGCCGCACGCCTAACCCGTGCTGCCTGGTATCAATAACGCGGCTGCATGTCGTAGAGCAGATGGGACCCCGAGAGTGCGGGCGCATTGGCCTAATGCCATCTAGCGCCAAGCGGAATACTTGAATACTTAGGTTCGAGGTTACAAGCTGCAGTATGGAAAGCGACATAGATCAAGTTTCATGTTTCTATCCGCTGATCCATCATGTTGCTCGTGCTCGCTATCCTCTTGATTCCACTCCTCGGTGCGGCAGAACGGTTTCCTCCTCCCAATGGCCCTTACCAAGTAGGCATCATCCAGCATGTTTTCAACCATAGCACTCCGAATGACCCAGTTGCGCCCCCAAATGCATCTACCATACTGCTGGCGACAATATACTACCCCACGCTGTCCATCCCCTCCCCAGACGCCACGGCGCCGTACCTGGACCCCACGACTGCAGACCTCTGGGGCTCAGCACTCCAATTCCCTGACGGTTCTCTCGAAAGCCTAAAAACATGGAATCAACAGGAAGCTCCCTTCCTAAAGACATCCTCGTACGGCGCCTCGCTCCCCACCGTCATCCTCTCCCCCGGCGGCGGCACCAATGCAATCATGTACGACGCTCTGTCCTCCACTCTCGCGTCCCAGGGCTACACGGTCGTCGCCCTCGACCACCCCGGTGAAATTCCGTACCTCCAATTGCCCAACGGCCAAGGCTTCTACGGTATCGACATCACCGCTTCCTGGAACCGCACGCTGCAGACCGCCGTGTACCGCATGCGCGTATCCGACGCCCTCGCCATAATCCGCGACCTCTACACTCCGTACGTCAAGTCCCTCGGCGCCTCGTTCAACACAACGCACTTCCTCATGGTGGGCCATTCCATCGGCGGCGCCGCAGCCGCGGGCGCCATGACCGAGGAGCCTTCCATCCTCGGCGGCGTGAACCTGGACGGCGGATACTACGATTTTCCGGATGCCCGACGGCCCTACCTCATGATAGCCGGGGAGGAGCACACGCCGACGCTGGACCCTACCTGGTCCACCTTCTCGCAGAATCAGTCTGGCTGGTGGCAGTGGCTCAACGTGACGGGGACGGACCATTTGAACTTCTGCGACATTGGCGATTGGGTTGATTTGCAAGGGCTGAGGAACAAGACCATTACGCCGCAGCTGGGGCCGATTTGGAGCCCGAGGATGGATTACATCGTTAGTCAGTATGTGCTGAAATTGTTTGATTTTGTGCTGGGCGGGCCGAGTAAGGGGCTGGAGGGGTTGGATCCGAAGTTCCCCGAGGTGGTTCATATCAATGGGAGTTCGAGGGCTGCTTAGGAGAGAAGAGATGGGAATGAGCATTATAAGGCCTGCAAGGAATTCTGTATCTAGTGAAAAGAGAGAACAGGAGGGGGACCATTCACTGTACATAAGTAGCATACCGATTACACCTGAGTCAATATATGAAAAAATTTATCTGTATTAAGTGCCATTCATGCAAGCACTTCTTGAAAGTTTCAATGTCAAGCTTCGCCATTCACGTAGCATAAGAGTGGTCGATATAAAAAAAAAAGGTTTGATTTGAAGAATATAAGTCTATCAGATTCAATCTGAACAGAATGGCCGTATACGTAAAAATAGTCTTCATGATCAGAAAATCACTAACTCCAATCGAGAAATGTGTGCTCTCACGAAGACAATTTGACCCAGTGACCCATCGGTATATCCCGTCCTAAACACCGCGCTCGATTGCATATCAATTCAATTTCAACACAAACAATCAATCTCAATTTGGCAAGTTGGGTGCCCGCGCTTGATCGAACAAAACCGAAAATCGTGTAAATCGAAAAGGGGAGAGTTTCATGTGTTGGAGTATGTGCGTAACTCACAATGAGCTAAGAAAGCGTGCCGGACCTATCTCTTTCCTTACCAGCCGGCGCGTCGCCGACCAGCTTGACTCGCTCAGCAAGAGCGGATTCCAGATTGCCCCTCGTGCGTAGAGGGCTTGTGGCATCTGCTGCGCTGTCATCCACGTCCAGTTCTTTCTCCTTTCTCGCTGGCGGTACACTTATGACAGATGACCCATCATCGCCATCCGTCTTCTTGCGTTCACCTTCGCTATTCTGTACCTCGATGGTAACGTCAGTGTCTTTAGAGTATACGCGGAGGCCGACAACGCAGACAGCGTTCCAGGGATCACGCTCGAACTCGTCTTCTTCCTCTTCATAACGACCACGATAGCGACCGTGAACGTAGAAGCGTCCCATCTCGTCGTCAGTAGCTTCTAGGTCGGAATCACAGGAGTCGGGTCCATCGAGATCGGAGTCCCACGATGAGTCATCGGAGAGATCGGAGAAAACGCCGTGGCGAGCACGGTGAGAGCAAACGCTGGTCCCTCGGCCGTTGTTGATGTGAATACCTGGCCTCAAACCGGGGATCGGAGAAAGCGTCGCGCGGCGCGAAGGTGTTGGCGACGGTCCTGTGGCTTTGCGGTCTATGCGTGGGCTATAGGGACGTTGGGACGGAGTGCCCGGGCGGAACTCATCGCTCAACGGGGTGGGAATTGGCGAGTCGGTTTGACCACCCTCATTGTAACCGTCACGGCCGTTATAACCGTCACGGCCGTTGTATCCGTCCCGACCATTGTATCCGTCCCGGCCGTTATATCCGTCCCTTCCATTGTATCCATCTCGACCCTGGAATCCCTCGGGATTGTTATATCCTCCACGGCCCTCAAATCCTCCGGTGTTCTGGTTATAACCACCACGACCCTCGAATCCGGCATTCTGGTTGTAGCCACCACGACCCTCGAAGCCGGGGTTCTGATTGTAGCCTATATCCATGTCAGCGGAAGCGATCGAGAAGGAACAATTAAAACTGGTATATACGCACCATCTCTGCCTCTTTGATATCCTCCACGTCCACCATATCCGCCGCTGGGGCTCGATGAACGTGGAGTAGTACCGGTGCGAGCAGACTGAGCCAAAGCTTCAGCCATGCTCGATCCTTGACCAGCATCCCGGTTATAGCCGCCGCGGCCTTGAAGTGCGCCAGGGAGAGCGGCATTGTAACCGTCTCTACCCCTTTGGTATCCACCTCGGCCACCAAATCCTCCGCTGGGGCTAGACGAGCGTTGACGAGCCATGTCTACGCCGCTAGCGCTAACGGCTCTCTGGTGCCTTGCTACGGCCTGATGCACTGGTTTGGTCTCTTCGGTGTCAGACTGGCGGGGTTCTTCCTCAATATTAATGCCCAGGCCGGAAAAGTCCTCCAATTTTCCTACTACCTGTTTGATTTCGTGGTGCCTCGGGTGAGTGCGTGACTGCCTGGCGGACTTTCTCTGCTCCTTAAGCTTGAGCTTCCTGCGGAGCTTCTGTCGCTGCTCGTGTGAGTGCTTCAACTGAGCCTTCTTGCGCTCAATCTTCCGTTCACGCTCACGTTGTGCTTTCTCCTTCTCCTGAGCTCGGAAATGGCCTTTAGCATGGGCGAGATCGTAAGACAGGCCTGTGGCAAGAAGCTTCTCACGTCGTTTATTGCAATTTGCGCGAACGACTTCCTCGGCCGTGGGATTCTCATCGACTTTAGTGGCCTTGATCTTGAGAAGAACGGTGTAATTGCCTGCATCAAGGTCTAGCTCCGTAGAGACGGAACGCTTCATAAAGTATGCAGTGTTGCTGCGTACAATGTACTCTTCCTCGTCGTCCTTGTGAAGGCGGAACTGTAAGTTGAATTCGTACTGTCCTTCCAGACCTAGGAAGTAACGATCATCGAGCTGGCTGAGTACGATGACCACCGGACTTGGTTTCGAGAGTTTGATTTTGAATTTAGTCTCCAAATAATCAACGGACCACGGGACGTTCACGCTGGTCCACTGTTGTGAGACAGTCCATTCAGGGCCGAAAAGACGCGTCCGGTCAAAATGTTGGTAATGCCTGAGCAAATCCTTGTAAGAGATCCAGAAAACACCGTCATCTCCAAACTTGTGGTTCAGCTTCTGCATCCATTCTGGAGTCCATTCCTCTGAACCATCGCTCCAGCGTCCAGTCCACTCAGACCGGCCCCATGGGTTGCGGAGTTTAAGCAAACGCTGGCCATCAATTTCGCGAGCTTCCATGATCGAGTATGCATGTTTCTCTTGAATACCCTTCCTCTGGCCGTAGATGCCGCCCATCTGGCCGCAGCCGAAAAGGAAGGTTTTGTTGACATTCAGTAGTTCCTCACGCCAGAACTTCTCTTTATCTAGGATATCTGTAGCAAAGACCTCTGACGTAACACCTCCTGTGAGATCTTCGATGCCTTCACCGACGAAACCTCCATCAATGGCATAGTAGTCACCGTGGGCCTTGGCGTACGCCTTTTCGAGTAGAGGCAGCCACGTCTCGTTGGGGTCGCTGCACTGTGCGAAGTACAGGGCCCTGGACCCTGTCTGCATCACGGTGCGATATTCCTCTTCCGGACTTTTACGATTCTGCAACTCCAGCCATTGGTGTCTTCCGAGAGTGGCTTCATCGAAGTCTTCCTTAATTAGGTATAGCTTGTCATCGATGACTTCCGAGATCCATTCTCCGTCTGTACAACGTCAGCGGATGACCTAGCTCGTACACAGATTCATACCTCGGTGAAACACGAAGCCATAGACCCCCACCTGCTCATCGCGCTTGACAGAGACTCTCTGGATCAACCCATCTTTGTTGCTTATCGTCGCGAGTGCTGACATGAACCAGCAGTCTCCGTCGTTTCCTTGTCGGACGTCATTGGCGGTGGCGCCTTCGATGAAGAAGCGGGGTCGGTCGAAGATGTCCTGTTCCGCGCCGGATTCGTTAGCTTCATGCAGCGCGACACAAGAGGACCATCGGGTGTGTTACCTCAATACGTTTCACAGACATGGGCTGAAAGTCCGTCGTGTCCTGGTTCAGCGCAGTCAGGCAATCGGGAGGAATGCCCGGGGTTTGCTGTGATCGCTTGAAGTCGGCTTCGATGTCGAAATGAGGGTCGCGGTACTTCTGGTTCAGGCGCCTACACTCTTTGACAATCTTCTCGACTTTCTTGATGCAGGCATCTACGGCCTCTTCGTAAGATGCCAGTGCATTCTGTCCTGGTATGGATCCTTTGGGCGCATACGCCGCGGCGCGCTTTGCGTACAAGTTGTCAGGAAGGATGGTAAAGACCTTTCCCGGATGCTTCGTCGTGAACTTGTCCCAGAACTCGTTGATGCTCTTCTGGGGTGGCTGTTTCTTTACCGGCAGACGCGGGCGAGGCTGCTGCGGAGCTTCGTTGGCCATGCTGGGAGCTTTTGACTGAGGTCTGGTGACGTTTACCATGTCGAGGTTCGAGATTTGAGAGTCCATTGTCAGCTCTCGACCTGGCACGAGATGCTCAGGGGTGAAGAAGACTGTCCAGAAGGAATGGTGTCCATTGGGGCTCAAATGGCATTAATAAATGCTGGTTCGTCGGCGATGGGAGTCCCTCAGCCGCAGCATGACGGAGCGAGCTCTGGTGGTGTATTTTCAGCAGCAGGCGGTACCCAGTGAGAAAAAGAGTGGGGCGGTCAGACATGGGGGACGTCCTCGGTCCAGCCGCCAGACCCCCGCCAACACGTCCATGCGACGAATGGAGAGCCAGCAGCACCGGCGACGGACTCGATCGAGGGCTGGGGCGCTAACCCAAACTCTACGAAAAGGCGGAAAGGCAGACAAGGCATCGATCCATCCCAGCTGCAGCCGACTGCGTCTTCAGCAACTGGCTCCTGTGGGGGACGAATCGTTCGACCGCCCTGGGCAGACGAGCCGCAGCCGCAGCCCGTTGAGCGTTGTGAGCGCAGAATCGGACCCATGAACCATGCTCAATCGGCTCTGGGGCGGTGTGCTAACCGTAATCGACTGAGCGTATCTGCCAGCCTGACCGACTTCTCCTGCTTCCACGGAGGGATCGCGTCGTGGTCTCGCGGAGAATTTTGGAGGTGACTCTTCGTTGTATGCGCCGAGAATGCAGTGCAGAGTGGTGTTGCATGGGCTCTGGGCTTTTTTGCAGCTTTTGGAAGATTTTTTCTTTCCCAATGACCCATTTGCGTAGGGGGGAAATCAGGTGGAGGATATGTCAAGACGGTCTGTGACTACGAACGAGGGTTCCACACAACTGAGGGAGCCTGCCACGCAATACGGATGCCGTGAGATACAAGTTCCCGAAGCGTCAACTCTGGTCGGCGAGAATCAGATATCGTGCCCCAGCCGAGCAATGCGATAGGTGTATATGGTTGTATGTGGTAAGAAGCGTCATCACACGCGATAAGAGTGCCTCTCTTGACCTCTTCGATCACGAGAATCGTGCGAGGGGACGCGGTGCGCGGCATTATTGCTGCTCATTGTCATGATGCCGCCCTTTTTTTTCGCCGCCTCTTTCCACTCGATCATGAGGCCGCTCATGGAAGGTTGGACACGAGCGTCCCGAAACATCAACTATCCCACCGCAACAACACCAAGCGAGCCACAGGGAGAGAAATGTCTCACCCCCTTCCACAGCCGTGGGACCGGATGTAGACGTCCGGGCGATTAGGCGGATGTCCCTGCATAAGTCGGCAACATTCGACTAGGCAAAGTGTTCGTGAGCTGACCACCATGAACGGTCTCCACGTCTGATTCGACGCTGAGTCAAATTCGCAGACGTGTGCAGAACCGAGTACATTGTAGTCAAAGCGTTGCAATGTAGCCCTATGGGCCGTTCGAGCTAGAGTCCCAGCTCAAAAGCTCACCGTCGTTCCATGGAGACGGCCAATCAAAGCCGGTACCTGCACGAACATGTCGAAGAAGGCTGATGGAAGACTAGAAGCGATTATAAATGTCGCTGCAACGGTCGCGTCTCGCTTGTACTGGAGAGCGAGCGGGTAATCAAGGTGCAGACCGCCTAGTGAGCCAATGTCCGTTTTCATGATGCAAAATGCGGTCGAACTGCATGACGAACGTTGGAGGACGTCGGCGAGGCTGCAAGGCTGCCGTTGTGTCGTGGATGAGCGGTGAGGGTACATGGACGCAAATTCCTGTGGCGTCGCGGCAACCAATTAAGCTCATCCGCTAAAGTGGGGTCGACAGCTACGTCATCTACTCACTGCAGCCTCGCCCAGGCCACATGCAACGCTCCACAAGGCATGGGGGGGGCCCCTTTCCAGGCTGCATTACAAATTCTCACTGATCAGTGTACCGCGTACAATCTCTGGGATCCTGGATGGACTTTGCATCTCCGGACTGTCTAATGTCAGCCGGGCCGTGGTGGCATGTCAGTGAGCCGGGTAGCCCAGCATCAGGCGCTGTGCAAACGCCTGTGCTCGATGGATGAGCATTCTCACGAGATTCGATTCAAGAAAGGAATCTGTAGCTTAGAATCCACTTGATGTATGCAAAGTATTCATACTACTGGTGCTACTACTAGACCGCTCCACTTCACCAAACGTAAAAATTCCTAGTATATAGCAGTGCCTTTTGAACGAGGAGAATCACTACAGTAATATAGACGATTGAAATCACGGCACACATAACAGTTTGACAATTTGAAATTATAGCAAGAAGGAAAATGCGCCAACTCGCGAGGGAGCAGGTCAACCACTTGTCCCGCGGGAGCCCATGATTTACAGCCTTTTCCGACTTGGCTGGCAAACAAAAATGGAGAACAGAACGTGACGTCCTCTTAGGGATATCTAGACCACCTCAGAGCAAAAAGAAAAACCGGAACAATTTGGAAAAACGCGGAAAAAGACCCCATCCCAAGCATTTACATCGTTGCAGCCGTTATAGCTCCTGATCCACAGTTCCTTCCCTGACACTTTCCACAGGCTCTGTTCAGCGTTTCACATCCTAGTCTTCACATCCTTCCGACCTTTGCGGTACCCGCCAAGTAGACTAAAAGCACCATCACGACAAGCACAGCCACAAATATCAAATCCAGACCAGAATCGTTTCCGAAATCGTCAAACTTCCACCGTTTTGGTGGCTCGCCTTTGTGGTGCTGCTGCTGGTGCTGCTGCTCGAGTTCACTGCCCGTGCGGGCGTATTTGGACTCTGCACTGGGCTTTGTCGGATTTTGGGCTTCCTGCAGGCGAGTTTCGAAGGACGTGGATATAGGTGTCGAGGTCATTTTTGATCTATTTGAAGCTGACTTGTGGGATTTGCAGGCCGGTAGATTAAGCTGGATATGCTGGCGGTAAAAGCAGTTTCTGCGGTGTATGAGGGTCTCGTACAAGTCTAGCTTTAGCGTACGGTTAGAACATGGAAGAGGCGAGATCTTATGATTTGTGGGATTGAACTTACGCAGATGAAAGATCCAACGAGAACCGCAAAGTGCAACTTGTAGAGATTTGATACTTGACAAAGTCAAAAATTCTTAGTCGTTGAAGCTTTTCCCAAGTTGGCTATAGATCACTGAACACGCTCAATGCTGATTTTGATAGAGGTTTTGATGGTCTGAAATCTGCAATAACTTAATAGTGACGGTGCGTCGGGATTGATATATCAAAACGGTTGCGGGCGTTGAAGTCTTTCTTGGCTAGTGAATACCGTGGAGCTTCCTGCCAAGTTCCACAGGCTCACCTTTGCCGCTATACATTCAGAAGTATTCCGTGGGATCGCACTAAATAGAGATCATCCTTTCTTATCGGAAATGCGTGGCCGTGTGTGAATAGAATCCCTTCAACTTCAAGGTCGAGAAAGGTTTCCGCGAGAAGTTGAGTCGTCTCGTCTCGAGGCTGTTAGGTGTGGACTGATATTGTGAGCTCGGAGGTCGGAGTTGGGGCTGATCATATGCGCAGGTGGCGGATTTGGCCCCATGCAATTGGTCATCATCCTTGGCCACGTGGACTCAATGCCTATGGATTACATGTGAAAGCTGTGTTCGTTTATTAGGAGATCAAGTATTATGAGGCCAACGCATCATTTCTCCTTTTTTGTAGCCGTATGCAGAATAGCACGTCTCCGGGTCGAAGACCGTAGCATGTCCCAGATCTGTTGGCTGAAGCCCTCTCAACTACATGTTATTCACACTCTAGATTCCGCTCAGAAAGGAGCGCAAGCCGGTCATAACTAAGAATAAGAGTCCTTTGAAGCTTTAGCCGATCAATACTCTGCGTAGAACTGGGTGGATTCGAATGCTGGTATGTATTGTTAGAAGCCTAGTGGGGGAAGCCCGCAGTAGCAAAACTACTCTGTTGATGTAAAACTAGACAGGGCACTAGTCGTAACATTTGAAAGTCTTCCTTCAATTTAGTTCACCATTAGAATAAGACATCAGGCAATCTTTCCAAATCTCATTATCTGCCACTCGCTCATTCAAAGCCTCAGATGTGATGATTCCTTGCCACAATACATCTTCGAAGCATCATCAAGTGAAATCACATGGATGTTCGTCATTGCCATCGATGAGAAGAGGAAACAAAGATGCGTGAGGCAAACATAGCGCGACATCTAGTATCTTGTGATTTCGACAAACATATCTTTTACACTGGCGGTTCATCGACTCAATCAATATGATCTTCCTCCACTAAATCAAATGGTATTAAAGGCCATGGGCAATTTTCTCAATAAATAGGTTACTCATCTGCGGACTCTCTACTCAGTAGCTCGAGCACATCTTGCTCTCACCGCTTCGCATACGAACCGCGAGCCATTCACAATGGCAGACATCAACAACGAAGCACTCGTCAACTATAGCGCTCCGAATATAACAACGGAACACAGGAGGCTACGAGCAAGGGGAAAATGCTTAAGTGCGCCAGATTGGGGGAGAAACATCTTGGTAGGTATCCCTCGCCTACCCGACCTTCAGAGCACGATTAGATTGGAGGATGTAGAACTCCTAATCCGATCCTGGCGCAAGAGATGTATGTTGAAAGTATCTAGATCAGGCGGGAGCTGTTATCAATAAGATTGGTCCGCTGTACATCACCGACGACTGCATCTCCGCAGCTATAGAAGGCGCTGTCGCTCTAGGCTTTATGACTGTTATCTGCATCTCAGCAGTCATTGGACTCAAGACCCTATTCTTGGCGGTTTGGCGCCTTGAATTGACCCTGCTAGGCTATTATATTCTTAGAAGGAAGCTGGGTTAGGGATATGTGCACACCAGTGATGTCTTGCTCCGTTCTGCTGAGTACTCTCCGGGCGGTAATCGTCGACTGGGGCCTCGAAGTGTTTGTCTCGGTAGTGGAGGCTTTAGTTCCGGTGGTTCTTAATGTTGAGCTGAGCGTTGCCGCCTCATGTGGCATCTCGCCACTACTTCGGTGGGTAGGCGGAAGCAACCAGCCAACCATTGTTTGTGTCACCTAACCTAGCTAGCCTCAGTGCTTAGCTGGCTCCTACCGCAGAATCAATCCATAACACTTTTACTCCACTTTCTACTACGTACAACTTCAACACTTAATGCCATCAGAGATGTAGACGAGTTCTCAGATTGACCAGGAATGTCTCGGTCGAGCGTCATCCTTGAGATGGATTGTGTCGCGAAGGTGAACACGATAATATTTGCATAATTTGAGGCAAAGACGACAACTATCATCTTGATAATCTACATGTTAAACCCCTTCGCAAAACCCTTTCCAAATTTTGCAGCTGCTCTTCCGAAGATGAACCCGGTGCCATATAAACACATCTCAAATGCCTCGCTGGCCGACTCAACAACCTTGACAACAATCATGAAACCCACCCACAGGCGCCTTATCCCCTCATCTAGCCCTAAGATGTACATCCAGCCCGCAAAAATCATAAGCAAAGAGAATATGACTGCGAGACTAAGCCAAACCAGAGCTTTGTAGGTAGATAGCGGACTCGATGAATCAAGTGTCTTCGGTCTGTCCACGGTAACCGGCACATGCAACACGGTGCCGCTAGCTAGGTCCTCTTCATCGTCCCCAGAGCTTTCGCCCTTGTCCTGGTCGAAATCATACACCGAGACTCCTATTGAGTAATTAGTCCAATACCCCTGTGAGTATTCTTGAGGAAGGCGCATGTAGGTACCGACCTTCGGGATGGCGCATCAAGCCACCACTTTTACGCTGATCAATGTGTTTGCGTGGTCGTGAAGACATTATCAGCAGCGGTGTTGAGGCTTGAGGCATGAATTCGCAGGTCGTGTCGGGCCACTGTTCCTCCTCGATATTACCATCAGAGCCACGAGTGCGAGTGCGAGTCGGGGTTGTAGGAGTTGACATGTTGTGTTTTGAGAGCGAGGTTGAGTATGGTGAAGGGGGACAGTTGATCATATTTGGTAGTGGGCAGAATTTTTGGCCCTGCGCTAATTGTTTGTTTCACTGTGGAAGCATTGTTGCGCCAGCGCTGAGACCCAGTCAAACATGTGGGAGTGAAAACGTTTGAAAGGATTTTTGAAGATCTCCAAGACATTTCGGGCCTTGATACAGTGGCCCCATAATGAAATGTGGACGTGCAACATGAGACGTTTTTCACTCTCAACATTGCTCCAGTTTAAGCTACCTCAAAACTACCAATTGATCATAATTTTATACATTTTGGTGTCGAAAGACGTCAGCGTGATGTCAGTCTGGTAAAATTTCATTGTCTCGGTGCTCGGTTTACACCTCATTTACGCGGCGTAAACACCATTTGAAGATTTTCGTACTTCACAAACCACCTAGAAAGCTCAATACCGCTATCACGCCGGGATCATAAGGAACTATCTTACCAGCAATTCAACCGAGGCTCTGAATCCGCATCCACCAGTTCAATATCCCAGCGACGTAGTAGAGATGGGATAAGCTATTCAAGTTAGCAGACCTATTTTTTTTCGTTCGCTTTTAGACAGGTGCAGCACAATACCTTTGTCATCTCGATCCAACTTAAATCTATTGATTTGTTAGCAACGGATGGAGGACGTCGAAGATGAGTGCTCAATAATACTTCTACCAATACACATGCGAGCTCCCGCGCCAAATGTGAAGAAGTAGCGCTCTATAAGTGGTTAGTCAAGCGATCTGATGATGGATCATAAGGCCCATACGAAGCTGCCCGCGGTTTTCACCTAGCCATCTTTCTGGCCTGAAGTCATTTGCGTCGTTACCGAAGATATCCTTGTCTCTATGAATTATCCACGAGTTCGTCCCGACTGTTGTCTCCAGTCAAGTTAGCAAGATTACAAGCAAACCAACAGATGGGCATACTCCTTGAGGTATATAGATACCGCCAGCTTCAATTCCACTGTCCGATACTACTCTCGGCATGCTCATACCTACGGCTGGATGCAGCCTCAACGCTTCATAGATGCAAGCCTGCAGATATGGCATCTTATCTGCTACCGCGAGTGGCCATGTATCCCAGCTACTGTTCAACTCGCTCTCCATGCTCTTCATCTCCTCTCTTAGCTTCTTCGTGGCCTCTGGACTCTTGCATAAATGATACAAGACCGCGTCGATACTAAAAGCCGTTGTGTCACTCCCAGCAAATACATTGCTTGTTGCCATGCTTAATACGGCCATGTCGTTGAATTCTTTAGGTTTTACATTTTGGACTTCCTTTAGCATTCCAAGAATATCGCGATGATCACTTCCTCGACCCTTGCGATTTTCTACTTCTGTTGCAGCGAAGGCCCGAAGACTGCCATGACGCGCATTCACGCCGAGCCAATTCCCCATGATTGGCATGAGCCGGTCGTGTAACCAGTACAGCCACGGTACCTGACCGATCCATGAGGCAGATTTTAATGCAATGTTGATCTGGTTGAAAGTTCCATCGTCCTTGCACGCTTCGAGAAATCCAAAACGCTTCGAAAAGGTCACTTCGCCGATGACATCTGATTGATCAGTTTATCAAAACAAACATGGGCCCAACATTCTTGCAGACTCACCGAACGCGAATAATTGCGCCCAAAGACCCATATTGACGGGCTTCCTTTCTAGCGTGGAGAGTTGATCAAGGAACACCCTCAGGGTTTTGTCGACATAAGGCTCTAGTTGCTTCAATGAATCCATGGAATAGACGTTGCTCACCAGGCGCCTCTGCGCTCCATGGACTTTTTCGTCTCTTTCACCGAAAAGATCAAATTTACGATGGCCTTGAAATACGCTGTACCAATCGCTTTTACGAAACTTCGTTCCGGCACCTGTGCAATCAACACATCATTTGTCTTATGCGATTCATTTGTAACTTCTACATACCATAGATCATTTTCATTGCAGATGGGTCTACAATGCTCACTTCATTCGGTCCCGTCCGCACGAGCTTTCCATACTTGTGATGCATGGCCATCATCGTTGTATGCATATCGCCCTTCCATGAATGATACACCAACCACAACCGCGACCATCGTGCAAGCTTAGGTCCTGGAATATCGTACAATGGGTCGAAAAAGTGAGAATATGTCGCTAAGACGACGCCCAGGGCAACTGTAAGAGGAAAAATACTGTCCATTGTGCTCCAACGTTGAAAGTACTGAAATGTGGAGTCGATGTGGTTTGGTAGCTTTGTAATGGTGTAAGATCTCCGGGATGTCCGGTCTTCAGGACGCCATCGCGGATCTACCCCGCATGGTTCCTGCACCGAGAGAATGACGCATCTACACCCTAGGCAAGCCATTTTCTGCAGGCCATACACGTTGAGAACAAAGAGGTTGCCTTTTTTTGTCCATCCCATACAGCGTTAAGGCGACTTGACTACATTGAATTGAGTGAGCAACGGAAAAGGCTATTGATATAGCAACAAACCAAGCGCCGAAGTCATCCGAATAGAAGCTTGGTGTAGGAAATCAAGATTTGTAGTCTGCAAGTCTGCGATAGCCCTACCTTGAGAGGCAGCATAGATCAGACGATGAGCCCAGTTCTTTATAGTTTGCATTTGTTCGTGACCATCTCCTTTCGAGCCAATTGCTACCCAGAGCGATATTAAATTAATGGTATTCATCAATATACTAGAAGATCGAATAGGATGTCGACGAACGTCACGCTGCTGCTTATGTCACGATCTCCACAGAGCCTTATTTCAAATTTGATTTCAATTGCTACGTTGAGAATCTAAATATCGAGTACTGTATACCGTTCGGTCAAGCAACCGGCTTTGCGGCCGGGCAGCATCATTATCAAGCTACGCTTGATTGTGCCGTTCGCGGCACTTACTCTAACCCAAATCATGTCGTTGGGGGCATTGCCCATAATCTTAAAGCTCAGATCAGTCACAAAGATGGACTACGATGCTTATGGATCAGAAATTCGGGCCAGAGATTGCCCGCTCTGATGTGAGAAGATGATGTGTAGTCATCTTGAAAGCCTCAACAAGGGTCAGCGCTTAGGTCTCCAATACTAGGCAACCTTACAGCTGGGTTTTAACGCTACCGGCCCGTTCTGTCTCGAGCACGTCAGGTGAGCTGGGTCAATAGAATCGCAATAATTGCCATCACGTATGCGGACTGTAAAAGTCGCCCTTGGTATGGCTAACAGCACCAGCAGCGCAACTTAGCGGATCGAGAGAGTAGAATTTGAAGAGCAGGTAAGATAGTACATATATACTTTGCGACCCCATATCCTTCTAGTCTCGCCTGACCATCTTCTGCGCTTGTCATGTTAATGGCATGCTTCAACGCGCCGAGACGATGGAGTATACCATTTCTACAGCAGTCAAGATTTCGTCATTCTGAGTTGACTGATCTCGGGAGCACGGTTGGGTTCTCTGATGTATTCTGGCTATTACATGCCGTGCCATCCTCGTTGAACGAACTCGCCAATGAGTGAATTAGCTCAGGACATGCATCGCAAAACTTTCTACGCACGATATGTGGTAGTAGAGGGGCTGAGTGCAAAAGGAGGCGACCCTGGTCAAGTTGCGCAGCGCACTATGTGAGAGTAAGATAGCAAGGCTGACTCCTGAATGCAGGCACGGTGTTCATAGGTTAGGAAAATTGAGGAATTAGCAGCTCGCCCTGCCGTGTTTCCTAGAAACGGCGTCTCGAAGCTCGGCGCAAGGCGAACATTGCAGGCGCTGGTCCGGCTGGCGCTTCTCCTGGTGGCTTGCCGGTGAAACGGTATAAAATTTGAAGAGCAAGTCGCCTCGTCGTGAGTTCCCTGGAGCAGTGACAAACGCTGAAGCAACCGCTGAGGTACTTTTGTAGGTAGTTGGTGGAGTGGCGAAGCAGACGCGACGGGAGGGTCGGGTCATGCCCTAAATTTAGGAGACAGCGAGCATCCATTGGCTGGAATCAGGTCGGCGAGTCGGACAATTTCCGAATTCGATGCCGCAGCATCTCGACTTCCCGACAACGCCATACACAGTAATTGCATCGCGCGGACAATTTGTCGACAAGGAGTACCAGAAAGGGCCAATGATATGACCAGAGTATGACATAGAGTTACACGGCCAGCTGCACCTACAAGTATCTGCGGCATCTGTTATCGCGCTGACGTAGTTCGATGTGCATTCTCCCTTGCACAACGAGGACTTCAAGATGGCACCGTCCGACCTACCCCGCAGCGTGTCACGTCTTACCGGGAGGTGTATCGTTGCTGTTCTTCTCACGAGACCGAGAGGTCAAGCTACTCTGAATTAAGGGCGTATTAATGCACGTCGCGTGGGTTGAGCCCGCGTCGATCAGTCCAGGACCTCTACGAGCGTCTCCACAGATTGGGGGCGGAAAGGCTCCCATCTCCATCCGTTCTGCCGTTCGATTAATTCGCTCTTCAGCTTCCGCGGAGATAATTTGTGAATGTCCGGTCATGACTGTAGTCGGGCGCTTTATCGTACGAAACCGCACTCGAAAGAATAGGGCCCAACAGTCCCCTTATATTTCGTATTATGCCGCTGAACCGCATTCACAGTCAGCTCCCATTATCTTTTATAAAGCCCACCGGCATTCCTAATACAGGCATTGTGGGCAGTCGCACGGCCCGTCAGCACAAATTGCATTCTGGCCCCCATTGTAGGCCCTAGCGCTGCGGCTGATGCTGGCGACAAATCACGACCATTTGTTTGCTGCTGCTTAACTGTTTACAGGTACAACTAGAATCCTGCGGCTCTCAGGTGTAATGTACCCTAACTTGGTCGAGCAACGGCTCCACTCACAACAGCGAATCATGCATCCCCACGACGAATGTAGACATGTAGACGAAGGCATCGTTGTCTCTAGAACAGCCTCTTGCTGATCCTGCATCTTCAAGATCGCCGGAAATGTCTTCTCGTCCGTGGGCTGATGAGTTGGGGCCGTGGGGATGGACTAAGCTTTCCCTACCGCTAATTGCCCCTCTGCTCCCCGGTAGCTTGCCGCTGATAAACATCTTGGGATCCGCTGCCCAGAACTCTTGCTTCTTGTCGGGTCCCTCAAGTGCTACTCCACCACCCTAAGCAACCATGTCTCAACAAGTGGATGGTTCTGGTCAACATGCGGAGGCTATCAGCCCGCCCACAAGTCCTCCTACGAGGTACACCTCACCAATGTCGGAGATGATGGAAAACACGCCGCCGATTCCTGTCGAGTCGTCTCAGCATCAGTCATGGCATCACCCAGATGCCAGCAGTCCAATCCCGGTTGAGCATCACGTCTTCCCGTCGTCAGTTACTTCTCATCGCCTTGGTATCACAAAATCGTCTAACTGAAGCAGCACAAACGAGAAGAGCTACCCACCAGCATCGCAACATGCGCAAGACTACTCGGCTCTCGAGGTCGTTGAGCAAAGTCCACCTCAGTACAAGTATCAATATGGTGGCCCACCACCTGGGTCTCCCCCTCCTCAGTCTATGTCAGCAATGCCGATACAATACGATGAAAAGGGACAGCCGATCGCGGCGGCCGATCAAGCGCATGGCGGAGCAGCAGTAGGGCACTCTACCGATGAACCCAAGGTCTTTGGCATGAGGAAACGAGCATTTTATATGATACTATTTGGTGTCATTGCCCTCATAGTTCTGGCTATTGCCCTCGGTGCAGGTTTAGGCGTAGGTCTGAAGAAGAAGAAAGGGTACGTTGTCGCGTGATTGTTTCACTCAATTAATGGATGCTGACTATGCGGCAGTGATGGTGACGGATCCACGACTGATCCGTTCTGCGCAGCCAACCCTGAGCTTTGCATTGGTGGAGCTCTAGACTCAGACTACTTCTCTAACACTGGTGCATTCAATGGCTCCGGTATTGCACTAGCAGGCGAGTCCTGGAACGAGAATCAGCGCCGTATCTTTACCCTGTACTACCAGCACCACTCTGGAGACATTCGTTACATGCAATATACGACTGATCGCGCGTGGATTGGTGGATCCAAATCTGAGACTGTTGCGTCAGATGCAAAGAATGGCACGGCCATTTCTGCCGTCTCATATGCTCTTAACGACACGTCATATGTACGTTATCGCATTCATTTCTCATTCAAACAACATTAGAGCTGACATTAGCAAACTCGACAGGTCAATATTTTCTACATCAACAAGGATAACAAGGTTCGGCAAACTATCCTCGCCAATGATACCACCATCTGGTCGCCCGGTCCCTTGAACGACCTGAACCTTGCGGTCTATGACTCTCCCAGCGTGGGCCTACAAGCCTGCTGGAAGGGCGACTTCTATGGTGACGCCGACTACTCCAAGTTTCCTACATCAAACGGACAAGGAAATAAAGTTCCATTTGACCAACGTATCGGCATCAATCTTTGGTACCCTAGCGATGACTCCACATTCGAGCAATACGTCTGGTACAATGGAGAAAAGACGTGGGTAAAGCTCACTTCGTTCCAAGGAATGAACGTTCACGCAGGTGTCGGCTGCTACTCCTGGGGCGCCGGAACCGTCCAGTACGCCATGATGGTTAACAAGAAGAACGATACCGAGATCTGGTGGAAGGATACCAATAGCACCGCCGCTTCTTCAGGCACAGAATCACATCCCTACCAATCATGGGTGAACTCCACAGGAGGCGCAATTGACGGCGTCTACCCGGCCGCATCTGCTGGCTACACCACCTTTTACTACACGCAAATGGCCGACAAGTCTATCAAAGGCTTCAACGTCTCCTTTAACGCTGAGAAAACTGATCCTCAGACTGATAGCGCTTTTACGCTCCGCGATCTGGGTGGACCTGTTCCTGGGCTTGGAGGTACCCATCTTACCTGCACGGCCTACACAGAATATAAGCCCGGAACAAATAAATCGAACCCACAACCAGATGACAAGCTATGGGATAGCTTGTACGTGTTCTATCAGACTGAAGGAGACGACATTACGGCGCTGTCTAGGCCCATAGGAGGCGGGGAGTGGACAAAAGGGAAACTGAACCTCACAGCGGACTGAGCGACTTTCGTTTTATTGGGCGGCTTTCGTTTCCTGCATTTGATTCAAGGAAGGAAGCCATTTACGGTCATTATGGATACAGGCATTGTAGCTTAGATATTGGTTATTGTTAATGATACACCCTCAGCGTACTGCAACCGGCATGAAAATACGAATATTTTAATGAATATTTGTTTCACCACGCGACTCTTCTTGCGACTTGACTGAATGTAGAACTAAGCGTAATTTTGTTTCTAGCGCATCGTTCAGCCATCATGCAGCATTCGCCTCATGGAGAATAACCCACCGGTGAGGCGTTAAACGGCGCGCGTATGTGAATCAGGGGGGCTGAGCTTGGATAATATCCAGATCAAGGGTAGCGAACTAGATCGAGACGGTTGCTAGGCTTACCTAGCGGTTCGGATGTCGGCCGAACGACCACCTTCTCGCGCGACAAGTACTCATAGCCTCCCCTATTCTAGCTACGCGTCTGGCCCCTTGCCGAAAACGATACTTCAACGGTGTACGGACAGCAATGGCTTACAAGACCTCTTTCCACTTTCTTACAATAACTGAAAATGGAGCTTCTTCATCCATCCGCTTATTCTATGCTAATACCGTGTACACGCGTCGGGAATAGCATGTATAGTAAACGGTCGAATACCCTTTCCGTTGTTGTGCAAATACACCCAAACTTGCGCCGAGATTGCTCTGGTTTTCCGAACCCACGCGTAGGCTGAGGTGTCGTATGGATTTCGTCCGGAGTAATGTGTCTAGTCTGCGCAGTGCATACTACATTGACTCATTCCTTGAAAACATATTTTGTAAGCCGCAGCTTCAAGAGCACGTGGTGGTTCTCGCCTGTCACTTAGTGGACTTGATTGATTGACGAGAATTTGTCATTTTAATGATTGCGAAGTCCTTTTCCGACTAACCCCTGCGTAATATTCATATTCCTGAGAGATTTCTTATCCGATGGTTCTTTCGCAATTCGGAATCAAAAACTACCTTTGTGGGCTGGAAAAGAACCACTGCCGTCCTGATCTTCACAATACACTATATAAAAGAGCAACACAAAACAAATCAGTGACAAGCAGGATTCCGGTAAGTTAGGGAGAAAAGAAAGACCCCGCGGTCTTCTAAATTAATTCTGCCCTGGAATCACTGACGTGGTTGGCCCTTGGGGCATTCCGGAATGCAGTCCCGACCCGATGCCGTCGGTCTCTGTCCTACAGAGTTTAGTCGCCTCGAGTGCTGTGGCATAGACCGTTGTAGTATCCTGAATTATCATTTTCTCTATGGACCCTTCCCATACACTACAGACATACCTGCTGTAATTCTCGCGGAATTGTGAGGAGTCATAGCAATCTCGTTGTTGAGTGGAATACATGATTGAAGATTTCTACTTCAACTATAGGCTGTATTGTTGATGAGCGATTCACATGAAGCTCAACTATACTCAAATGTGGATTGATATTACAAGACATATAATAAGAAGCGCGATGAAGTCGGGGATGCCCGCATGCCGACATCCGTGTCAAGCCGACTACTTCTTGGCAACGTTCACCTGGGGTTTCAACAATGACGCTGATGAGGCTTAGATGCACCAACTACTGGCAGTCGTACAAGTTTCTCCCTCGTTCCTGCAACATCGGTGTCCTTCATCGGAAGAATAGCTGACTCACCTACCTCGTTCCTCCAGAGCTGTGAATGGTCGATCCGCCGCGTTCCGTTATCGCTTTGAGCTCAAACAATCTATCCTCAGAGACAGCTACGTTTCCGGCAATGTCGACGAAAAGGCCCCATAAGAAGTCCCGTTTTGGCTGCGATCCGTGCCGCAAACGCCGAGTAAAATGTGATGAACAGCTCCCTCTCTGCACAACTTGCAAACGACGCGGGGAAACGTGCCACTTCTCCCGATATCCTTTCGCATGGAAGCGGAACAACGACTCTACACGTTCTAGTACAACGCCCACGGAAACGCAAACTCAAGTTCCATGCGTTACTATGCCAGATGCAGATACAGACTCTGGGCTACCGCCGTCCCACTACGACATTTCGATTGCGTCGCCCGATACGTCTAACACGGCCAGATTCCGGGAACTGGAGCTAATGCATCACTGGTGTACAAAAACATGCGACAGTTTCTCACAGGAACGCCGCATTCTATTTAGAGACCACGTTGTTGGAGAAGCCTTCCGATTCGATTTTTTGATGGAAGCTTTGCTCGCATTAACCTCACTGCACGTCGCGTGCGAAGCACAGGATACGATTACTATCCAAAAGCATGTCGGGGCAGCTCTCCAGTATCAAACCCGAGCATTGAGAGGTCTCCGAACGACGCTCAGCGCCCTCTCTCAGACAAACTGTGATGCCGTCTTTTTGTCGGCTTCGTTAGTCATGGTCTGCTCTATTGTATCGCCTCTTATTTCCACTGCTTTTGACGGGTGGAGAAACTTGATCGCTGAGACCATGCTTACTTCAGTCGATCTTGTCAAAGGTGTCAGAGCTATTTCTCAACAAAGCCGAGCATGGCTAGGGCAGGGTCCTCTGGAATGGTTTTCTCATCCTCCCGTCCCTAGTCATTTACCACCAATTTCCACCCAGTTTCCATTGCAACAGCTCCGGGATTTGGTTAGCATGAGAAGTTCTGGTGAAGTACGCCAGATCTTCGAACATGCAATTGATGGGTTAGAGCAAATCACTCCAGACGTGAAGTCGGTGGTTCCGTGGTTGTTAAGGATAAAGCCAAAATTTTTAGAGGAGCTGGAAAAAGAGGACAATCTTGCTCTAGCAATCTTCATGCACTGGGCAGTGATGTTGGACCAATTGGATGACATGTGGTGGGCCAAATTCTCAGCGCGACGCCTTGTCGAAGAGTTGTCGATCACGCTGAATTCGAACGGCCAAGAATGGAGACAAGTCGTAGCCTCATGTCGGGCGCAGGTTGGACTTGGTGACAAATGAATCCGCAAAACCCAGTTTCTACAAAATAAAAACCTAGTCGCCTTACGACTCCCAGCTACTAATTCTCGGATACGGTCTTCAGACCTCGCACCCATCGGCTGTTTATTGGTCAGATTACCCTCGTTCTCGTTCTCGCTTGGACTAAACTCGTTAAGGATATGCCACATCCGCCTATCAGAGGATCTTGGGGCACCAAAGACCAAGCCGTCTGCTTAGGATTGTAATCTCAGACGATGTTCGGACCAAAATTTTCTGTCACAGAGAGGCGCAGGTTCGCATTCGTTTCGGGAAGGCTTAGAGGGACACGTACTTCCAGGGTCTGATGTGGTCAGACGTAGAAAAGGCTCGCATGGCACGGCGAACATATAATGAGTGGATTATCTACTCACTTGATAATCACCCAAATCATCGAAGTTCCTTCATTCTCCAATCGTTCTAAGCTTTACTCACTTTTAATCGCTACAATCACCACCTAAGGATCAACACAACACACTTCACAATGTCAACCGAGTCACACTACAAATACTCTCCTTCCGTCGCCGCCGCGGTCGTCACAATGATTGTGTTCATCATATTGCTCGCCGCACATGTATTTCGCATCGTCAAAACGAGGACCTACTTCTGCATACCATTCATTGTAGGAAGCACTTGTAATGTCCCTGTCCACATCCGTTAGACTCTACCTTCCTAATTCTCTGGGCAGTTGAAATCATCGGATATGGAGCTCGGCTTGGAGATCCGACCTCACTACCTGCATACATCATCCAGTATCTCCTCATTCTGCTCGCGCCGATTCTCTTCGCTGCCTCGATTTACATGTTTCTTGCCCGCATTATTCGATCCACCGACTGCATCTCATATTCCCCTATCCGCCCTACAAGGCTGACAAAAGTGTTTGTCGGAGGCGATATCCTGTGTTTCCTGGTTCAGCTTGTTGGCGGGGCGATACTTGCAGGCTCCGATGACAAGAAAGGCTCTGATCTAGGGAAAGGAATCATCTTGGCGGGACTTATGCTGCAGATTGTGATATTTGGATTCTTCATGACTGTGGGTATGGTGTGGCATAAGAGAATGCGTAACAATGCGGCTGTGGGAAAGAGCGGATGGGGGTGGGAACGCTATATGTGGATGTTGTACGCTGTCAGCACCTTGATTACGGTTCGAAACTTGTTCCGTGTCATTGAGTATGGCATGGGCGGTAAGTTTCCCAAAGTACTCTCAAAGCTGTAACGCCATCGTCAAACAGTGAACTGATGTGCTATTCAGAGGACGCATATCTGCTCGCCCACGAATGGCCCATATACGTATTCGATGCTTTTCTCATGGCGATTGTTTTGTCCGTCTGTTGTTTGTGGTATGTTGGGGATATCACGAAGAAAAATGGTGCAGGCTACCGTGGGAATGCGTCTTCAGATGTTGACCTCGGCGTGGACTCGAACAGTCCGAGAGAAGATATCTTTCAGTGAAGAGACGTCTATTTTGAAGCGATGGAAGTGGGTTATAGTGATATAAAGTAAGGAGAATATGGGCGTGTGTACACGGTCAAAATTGTAGGACCGGAATCAGGGTGTCATGACACTTTAGATTTGATGCTCCGCTTTTAATTCTGTTATAGACTTATGTGTCCAGACTATCATCTAGTAAGTCGTAGAATCAGTTGACTGTTGCACTTTAGACAAATTAGATTGCTGTATAAAGGGCATCATAAACGGTGAGACGGGTCATGAGTGCGTAAAGTCCTGTAGACCAGTATTTATTGAGGTTTTGGGCACAAAAGCTAATCATTTGTAAGCTTCTCGCTTTCTCACTTGTGTATAGTCACTGATGAAGAGGGTTTCACATAGCTGTACATGTTTTTGTGATTTAAAAAAGTATCCTGAGTTATTCCATGCTACGTACACTACTGGAGGTATCTAATAGTGAGTGAAAGTACTTCTGATGAACGTGTTTCGGGCCCTTGAAAACACGCCAAAGACCAGCCAAGATTGAAGCTAGGAGTGTCAAGCCAGCACGAAGGTAAGAAGAGATCACTATTACCTAATGATAGAAGGCTATGTCACGTACCAATCGATACCATCAATGCTCGAGTCTCATACGCTTTCGCATGATATCTCCGTGTAGGAGTGAAAAACGACTCCTTTTCATCGCGATCATCGCGAACCTCAAGAAGCGATGGCTTCATTGAAACTTGGCTAGTTCTCGAGACTGGAAGTAATACCAGTCTTCTTCAGTCATCACGTTGAACTGTCTGTCCGTGCTATCCTTCCCTGCAAGATTCCAAGTCCCTAATGGTATGTGAGCAGCGTTCGAGTCCCAGGCGAGCCGAGGTTTGGCTCGATCTTGACACGTGAAATCCTGCTGGTAAAACGGCGCAGTAGATTCGAGTGCACCATTCACGGTGTGGCCGGCGAAGCTAAGGATAGGCGATGCTTCTGCCACTTTGTCTTCTTGGCCTACCACGTCTACATTCGCGGGCTCTTCGTATCCAAGTGAAGATAAGGCAAGTGGTATATCGGCATCCGGCTCCTTCATTTGCAGATAATGACTGGTTTGCGGAACCTCCGAAGATTCAACAGGAGGCGCACGGAAGCTCAGAGACCGGAGCTTTTCAGAGACCCCTGGTAACGTGAATGTACTGGGCGTGATAGTCTTATCCGATTCCGGGGTCTTGAAGCCTGTCTCATTGACCTTGACACCTTGCGTTACCCACTCAATAGTTACGGTCCTGCCCATCAGTTTCTGGCCGTTCTTTTCATCTTTTGCGCGGTTTCGCTCTTCAATAGAGCCCATCATGACAAATGCGACCGGCATGGGTCTATTCGTCCTCATATTCATGTTGCGCTTGAAGTCCGTAACATCGTAATCTGTAAAGAACAGTCTTACCGCATTCTCATCGGCGTCAGGATGGAGATTGTTGATAAGAAGCACGCGCTGCTGGGGATCAGTTGCCCACGAAGGTTTTCGAAGATGTGGTGTGTATGATACGGCCGTCTCAATGACGTCGTCTTCGACAATCAGCGCATGGTTTGTAGTGATATTCTGCACTTGTTGGCGGGCTTTGGTGGCGGCAGACTCGGCTTTTCGAGGGTTGAGAAGTCCTTCTTCTGTTACTAGAAATTGATTCAGCTGGCATCGTGACCCCTCGTCGCGGAGAGTAGAATTGTGTCAAAGTACGTGATGAAAGACAATGGCGCACTTCCAAAAATTTAAATCCTTTGGGGAGGATCACTTACACTGGAATCCCCTCCGAGCGCGCATAACCCGGACAGGTCGTCCAAGAATTACCCCATAATCCAGATCATTCTCCGCTCGTATGAGATCCGACATCGAGCCCATCAACACATACGCGATGGACTGCTGCCTGGTACTAGCTTTGCTATCCCGTTTCCACTCGACCATATCGTAGCCGCTGAAGAATTCCTGGATATCCTCATTTGTAGCTTTGTAGTGAAGACAGGTGATACGAAGGATTCGATTCTCGGGAAAACTGGTGTCGCCCACTGAGAGTCTAGTACCACGGGGCATGTTGAACGGTGAGAAATTAGGTGGAACAAACTGGAACAGAAGTTTGAGCAAGTGCGAGATGAGCCTTTGGAAAGTTGAGACTGGGTATATGTGAGTTGTGCTTTGCGCAATAAGAAGGCTAGGCAATCTCGTAGTAAGACCCGCTTGAACGCATTGTGCGTGAATGCGAGTTTAGTCTAGGTGACTATTGATTCAAAGCGACTTGCTGGCGGGGCAACAAACTCACCGTACGCTGAGTCTGAGCGAAAGCATGAGATCTAGTAAGTGCAAGCAAGCGTCCTATTTTGTTAAGGAACAATGACGTCTGAAAGTTACTAGGGTTGCAGGGTAACGCTAGTGTCAGTGTGTGTCACTATACCGAAAGGTGGTGCAACACACGCGAAGAGGATGTGAGGATGTGAACACTCACTCTCGTAATTTTCAACGTAATTTAAGATAATAAGGCGTGACGAAGAATGTCAGTGATTATCGGTTCCAAATCAGAGCAAACAGCGAAGTGAAAGATTAAACGTTAGACTGAGGAGTCGAATTAAGCGCTGCAGGTGTAGTGACTAGGTCACGTGGCTACTCTACAGCCTGCCGGGATATCAGGACAACTGTTCTCCTATATGTGGAGGACTTGGGATATGCACCTCATAAAATATGATCTACTGTTGCTCTGTCGTGTTCTACTATAATAGAGAGGAGAAAAGAAGCCTGCCACCACCCTCACTGGAGAGACCAATACAGAATATCGCATGTGTCATTGTAGCTTTGCTGCATTTGCAATCTACAATTCTTTTCCTAGGGCCGGCGTATTGGACAGCAACAAGGACAAATAAGCAAGGTCTCGGAGAAGCTTTACGCCGTAACAGTTCACTGCTCGCTGCCAAGGCGCATTGAACCTTACAAGTTTTCTCACATGACATCAAGATTGATCTAGCTTTGATATTTCTGTATATCTACACTACTCCACCTCGTCATCGAAACCGAGTCCATCCACGCTCCCTAAGAAGTTGGCATTGCCAGTCCCGCTCATCAGAGCATCCACATCAATACCGCCACTAGTCAGATACCGCGCACTAACACCGGTATTAATCCTCTCGTTAAGAAGATTCTTCAGCTGCGCTCTGAGGGCTTGCATTTCGCCCTTAGTCATCTCTCTTGCTTCTTTCTCCTTCTTCTTCCTCCCACTACCACGACCTTTTCGTCCCTTTGCCTCCTGGTCAAATGTCTCACTATCATAGTCCACGCCGAGTTCTTCAGCAGCAGCTCGCATCCAGTCGTCTTCACTGCTCTTCTTCTCTTTCGCTATAACTGCATCGGCAAGTTGTTTAGAAAGGGTTGCTCTAGGCTTTAGGCGTGAAACAATGCGCCTGTCGATATCTAGAGTCCTGATGAAATATGCCGTCTTCTTGGATTTCGCGGCTTGATCGGCTTTGGCATGCACCTTTGCGACTAGTCTCCTTACGCCAGCGACTTCTTCTGGGGCACAGATCAGAATACTTGTTCCTGAAGCTTCGGCACGAGCTGTTCGACCAGAGCGATGCACATACATGTCCGCCGCTCGAGGAAGATGGTAATGGATGATCAGTTCAACTCCAGGTATATCTAATCCTCTGGCAGCGACATCAGTGGCGACGAGTATTGACCCTGGCCGTTGTTTGAAACGCTCAACAGATCGTAAACGAGCTTTCTGCTCCATTCCGGAGTGAAGTGGAAGCGCGGGTAGATCGAGGTTCTGCAAGAACGGCGTCAAACGGCGCACGGCTGCAACGGAGTTGGTGAATATGAGAGCGCGCTTGTTCGGATAGTAGAGTAGGAGAGAGTAAAGAAACAGGTCTTTCTCAGCGCCAGTGCATTGTATAAGTCCCTCTCGAAGACCAGTTGCCATCTGCGATGAGGGATTCGCGTCGATAAACTTGGGCTTTTCTTCTCGGAAATGGAGCTTCTTAAGGAGATATTCCATCGACTCTTGCTTATTCATTAGATCGCCGCCCTTGTTCCCTTTCCCCGCAAGCTTTTGCTGCAAGCCTTTGTGGAATGTGGCAGAGAAGATCAAAGTCTGACGCTCAACCTCAGGTGGAGTGGGCTGCGCCTCTCCTTCTTCTATCACTCCATCGTGGTCAAGAATATTGAGAATTTGTCCAAATTCCTTGTAGTGACCTTCACTAAGGAGACGATCGGCTTCATCCACGACTAGAAAGCGGATTTTTTTGAATGAATCCATGAGACCCTGTCCACTACTGATGACTTCCCATAATCGTCCTGGAGTACCAACAACAATGTCCGCCTTTTCTAGTAAGCGCCGCTGCTTTTGTACGGATAATCCGCCCGTAATTGTGGCTATCATAGGAGCGTCGAAACTTCCCCCTGAACATAAAGCCGTGAGATGATCGGAGAGCTGATGAGCTAGTTCGCGAGTGGGTGAGATGATTAGAGCAAGCGGAGTTTTGTCTTTGGTTCGGGTAGAGGCGAGATAGGATTCGAGAATAGGTATTCCAAATGCAAGGGTCTTCCCGGAACCGGTCGATGCTTTTCCGATTACATCTCGGCCGGCCATGATGTCTGGGATTGCCGAAGACTGTATGGGCGTTGGCTGGGAGAACTTTAATTTTGATAGGCAGTCTAGAGTGTCGGAGGAGAGTCCAAGTTCACTCCAGGCCAACACATCTACTACATCACCTTCGTCATCATTCTCTGGCTGAGAAGCCAAGACATCGAAAGCACCCTTGCCAACTGGTCTCGGGCTGGACTGCTTTGTAACTTTTTGCGCCGCATTCTTGCTACTCGTGGTTTCCTGTATATCCTCCCCATCGCTGAATCCTTCCCATTCTTCCTCATCCCCAGTTTCCTCGTCCTCGTCCTCGTCAATTACTGCAGCTTCCTGCTCCTTCAGAGCTTCCTCGGCGCGTTTCGCCTCTTCTTCCTTCTCGCGTGCCACTTGCTCCTCAGTCTTGGTAGTCTCGAACGAAATCAGACCAGTCGTGTCATCCTTCACGATTTCGACATCATCGATTTCCTCCAAGCCGTAGAAGCCCTCGAAGTCTTCCAGCCGGTCGGGCATGGACACCGCGCGCCATGGGAGGTCGTTAAGTCGTACACGGCGCTTCGGTTGCGAGGGGGGCTGTTGAAGCTTCTGGCGCTTTTGCGGTTTTTGCGCTGATTTGGGCTGGGCCTGCGGGCGCTTCATGGTGTATAATGAGGCTTTTAGATTGTCCTGTTGAAATCTAAACTGACGGGAATTTTTTTGGACATGTCGGAGGTCGGGGAAAAGGCCCCGCCATTGGTCGTCGGCTAAAATTGCCCTTCGCGCTAAGCGAACAGCCTTCACTCGACCTCCGAATGCATTGCACATGCGACTATCCTTGACGAATTCGTAGATTTACGCAGAGTAGAATTCTAAATACAGATCGCGTACGCCTTGCAGCCATCTCTGACTTGTACCATTCGGCCCTAAGCAATCCAAGTCTTCGTTCCACCACTGATAGAAAATCCTGTCCAGAACGACCTTGAATCTTGTCTAAAAATGGGCAAATCTTCAAAGGACAAGAGGGATGCATACTACCGGCTTGCCAAGGAAGAAGGCTGGCGAGCTCGATCAGCCTACAAACTGCTCCAATTAGACGAGGAATTCAATTTGTTCGACGGAGTCACGAGGGTCGTGGATCTATGCGCGGCACCCGGAAGCTGGAGCCAGGTACTATCAAGAGTGCTGATTAAAGGCGAGAAATTCGGCCGAGCGGGCTGGGAAGAGAAACAAAAGGACACAAGAAGATATATAGTAGGGCTTGACAAAAGGGAACCAATGAGTACGACGAAGGATGCTAGCACCGAGCCAGAGAAGGATGAGCAGCCACAACCAAGAGATGGGGTCAGAATAGTTGCTATCGACTTACAGCCTATGAGCCCACTCAAGGGTGTGACAACCCTTCGAGCCGACATTACACATCCCTCTACCATCCCACTCATGTTGAAAGCGTTGGACCCAGACACCTACGACCCTAAAGCCACGTCTGCTTCGCATCCAGTCGACCTCGTCATCTCCGACGGCGCCCCAGATGTCACAGGCCTCCACGATCTGGACATCTACGTGCAATCGCAACTGCTATGGGCAGCACTGAACCTGGCACTTTGCGTGCTGAAGCCCGGCGGCAAGTTCGTCGCAAAGATTTTCAGGGGCAAGGACGTCGACCTTTTATTCGCACAGCTGAAGATCGTCTTCGAGAGGGTGCGAGTCGCAAAGCCGCGAAGCAGTCGAGCGAGCAGTATCGAAGCATTCGTCGTATGCGAAGGGTTTCGTCCACCAAAGGGATTCAAGCCGAGTTTGGACACGCCTCTAGGTGCCGGAACACAGCTTCCTACCCCAGAGAAACCACCAACGAAAGAGCCTAAGGTCACTCGAAAGGTCCGTGAAGATGGTGCCATCGAACTCGATCTAGGGTCTGAAGATGACGACGAAGAGAATGTCGAAGATGGCGGATCCCGCTGGATAGCTCCCTTCCTGGCATGTGGTGATCTCTCAGCATACGACTCAGACGCAACTTATCATCTCCCCAAGGATAGAGTCAGTTTAGATCCTGTACAACCGCCGACAGCACCGCCATACAAGCGGGCATTAGAGATGAGGAAGCTTGCAGGAGGCGCATATGGGAAAACAAAAGGCCAGAATCAAGACCAGAAAGTTATAGGATGATGAATTTTTGAATTATATAACATTTAAGCGCTTCCGCTTTTTTCGTTTGGTCTTCTGCGTTGACGTCTTTCCGCTCATTGAAAATATTGGCTTTGTACTGACAACACATATCAGCCCTATGTGCGAAAACATTTTTATGAAGATGTTGATGACGTTAGCACTGTTTAAGGTAGCGCTATGCATACTCAAGCACAGGAAAGAGTAGTACAGAAGGGGTTGTTATTCCCGTGGTATCATACATGAAAAGATATCAGTTACGCCTCCCGAATCTAGCTTTCAGACTACCTATCTTGGTCTTCAACACGCCTCTCAGACCTCCAACAGCCCCAGCTGTTGGCGCCTCGTCTAGCCCTACAAACCGTCTTACTAACAGGTTGAAAATATTTCCAAATCCGAGCGCCATGACGGTGCTAGTCAGAATGATGACATTGTAGGGCATACTGAAATCAGGCGTCGGGAGATAAAGCAGCAGCGGTGTTGTGCGTAGGTAGATGCCCTTCCTGTCGGCCGACTGATAAGGCCCTAGCAGACGAATCACAGCGGGTGCGGCATCGAAACCACGGTTTGCGTCAGGGGGATATTCAGTATATCGAAGAATGGATTTTTCGAAGTCATAGGTCAATATGAGGGTTGAGGCAGGTGGAATGATCATTCGGAGCTCGAGATGGGTTCCGCGATGCCGGTCTACGGCTGGGCGGTAGTATGTCTCTTTGATCGGGTTCTCAGACGATGTGTCAATGCGGGCTCGCAAAGTGTGGAGATAGGGTTTCATGAACCAGGGGAGTGACTCTAAGTAGACGAACTCAATAGCGTCCCGATCTGAAGGGTTTCTAATGACAGACTGGACACTACCGCGCTCCTGCCCATGTCCATTGATGGACCGGGCTGCGAAGAGGTATGGTGGAGGACGTATGAGGCCCGTCGTCATCTGCTGCTCGGGAAGAACAAGGTCGAAATCCGAACCAATAGGCAGCTTGTAACATCGCAGAGTATCTGATGCCAGCCTTGTCTCCGTGTATTTTCCAGTCGTGTTGACCTGAACAGTTCGCTCCGGAGGAGTATTGATGCAGACGGTCTCGGATTCTGGGCCTGACTCTAGTGTAAGGGGGCATGCGCCCTTCAATGGCCTCCCAAAAATCTCCGTTAGGTTCCAGGCGGGTTCTGCGTGTTTGTCTAAGGGCATGCACGTATCTTCCGCATTGTATCCTTTTGAACCATCGCACTCAATCTCCTCAATGGGTAGCGCGCGCGGAATCGGGTTGTCTTGAGGACGCTTGGACCTGGGAATATCCAAGACCATATCCACGGTTTGCTCAATTTCCAGTACACAGCTTCCACCAACCGCCTCACACACGGGCCGCACATCCACAGCCATAGACTGGAATGAAGCATCGAACAGCTTATGTCCATCCAATAAGCTGGATATGCCCGCCTTGCCTTTGCAAGGCAGCTGCTTAAGGAAAGGTGTCAAGTTCTCGGTGCAGACGACTTCGTGGGGCAATGTTCCGTGAAGTAGATGCAGATTCGAGCTGTTCTTGTGATCACCTTCGGGCTCAAAAGTCATTACTGGGCGTATGGTCTTGGTAGCATCGATGAAGTTCAGGGAAGCGCAGAATAAGCCGGATAGTGAATTGACTAACGTCAGCCACCGTGAGAATGCCCTGAATGCGCATTAGTGAGGAACTTGAAACTACCTGATGAGCCGTACTCATCCTCGTTCTGTGCCTCTATCCAGGCCCACAACTCCACACCGTAGCCCCCTTCTCGAGCACCATGCCAGGGCCGTTGTCCCCAGTTCTCCGCATCCCAGCGGCCGATGCTAAACCTCAAGTGCAGCTCTTTGGTGTGTGCATGCTGAAGAATTTGACCGAACGATCTAGGGAAGAATCGAAAATCCTGCTGTTCGAAGGCTTGCGAAGTCTCGTTGCTGCGAAAGTTGAAGGACGAGAGCAGCGCTGACTGGGGAAGGGGCCGGAGGAGGAGCCGCTCGTGGTAGTCCGGGTTTGCGGAAGCATGTGCTAAGAGGACATTAAGAAGCAGAACAAACAGAAAGGAAAACATTGCAGCATTCTTGCAGTGCGGGCGCGCTGCAGAGGTGGTTGTGGCCGTGGGGGTTGGTAGCTTTAGGACACAGCGCGCTCGCACGTGATTGGTCGGCTGAGTCAGGCCTTGGCGTGCAAACACCGCGGCGTTCATTTCTTTGGCGCATGGGGTCTTCAAGCTCTCAGTCGCCAGGACAGGACACTCGTCTGTTATCAAAATCACTACAAAATACAAACATAAGAGCACACCGTCGTTCAGTCCGTAAACATGGCGGCTGCCGAGACGCGCAGGCTGCTGGAGCAGCTGATGGGCGAGCAGATGATGACGGGCATCGACAACCGCGCGCCGCAGCTTAGCATTACAGACGCAAAGGTCTGCCGCTCCTACCTCGTCGGCAACTGCCCCCACGATCTCTTCACAAATACGAAGCAAGACTTTGGCCCCTGTCCCAAGGTCCATAGCGAGGCCCTAAAGAATGAATACCAGGAGGCGCGGGCAGAGCAGAAGCGGCAGTGGGGCTTCGAGTTTGACTACCTGAGAGACATGCAAAAGCACGTCGATGAATGCAACCGTCGCATTGATCAGGCACAGCGGAGACTGGAGAAGACGCCGGACGAGATCCGCCAGACCAATGCCTATGTAAGTCCCGAGCATCTCAATCTTGTCCCGCAACATTATATGCTAAGTCATGTTAGCTCAAGCAAATCAATGAGCTCGCCAAGTCCATCGAAGCTGGCATGCTCGAGATCGAAATCATGGGCGACGAAGGCATGGTCAACATGGCCGTCCAGGAAATGTACAAAGTGCGCCTTAAGAAGGCTGAGAAGGACGAAGCAGAAAAGAATCTGCGCAACCTGTCCGACACAGGTGGTCCCTCAGGTCACCAGAAACTCCAGGTTTGCGACGTCTGCGGTGCCTATCTCAGTCGTCTAGACAACGACCGGCGACTAGCAGATCACTTCTATGGCAAGATGCACCTTGGATATGCCCAGATGCGGAAGTCATACGAAACCCTTCAGAAGGAGCTGAAGGGCCGCCAGCCACCACCGCGCGACTCCTACCCGCCTGCTGGCGACGATTTCAACGGACACCGAGGCGGACCGGGAGGTGGATGGGGTGGCGGCTATGGTGGCGGCGGATACGGCGGAGGCCGGGGCGGTCGAGGTGGTCGTCGTCGCGGTAGGGGTTGGTGAACATAAAGACATTGAGTGTAGTCTTTCAGGTGTGTCACGACGATTATTGCGCGATCCGGCTTACTCCAGCATTCGAGAGCAGCTACAGGCGCCTATACCCTTCTCAGTCATAATTTCCATATACAACAAAAGCCGCTGGACTCGCTTTCGGTACAAGGTTGCGGCCTCTCTGCTTGCGCGCATGCATACCCGCAACCAACCTAAGGCACTAGAGCTGTCACCAGAACACCTCTTGGGGCACCACATTGGTCTCTAGCACAATCTAGACATGTACGCTGTTCACCATGATTCAAATGACTTTGCCTAACGTTGATCAAGGAATGTGTGTGATACCTGGACTCATTCATCAGTCTCTGCTAGCGGGTGCATAGTGATGAAAGAGGCGTCCCCAGGTGAGTCTGCCTCTAGATATCCCCACATGCACTCTTTGTGCAACACATTTGCATCACTTTGTGAAACTTGCGATCAACTACAAGCTGCGGATCTGCGTTACACATCTCGTGTGGCGATGACGAATCTGCGCCGAGGCATCCTACTGCCATGCCTCTTGTACAACTTTTGTTATTTTCAAGGAAGGCCGCGTTTTACCTCTGGAATGTAGACGGCAATTCTCATCATCACCCATACTTCATCTACCAGAGCGCATATCTTCATCTCATCCCTTTTTATGAGCTGCATATGCCTTGGCTGTAAGTAAGGATTCTGTTGCAACATATTTAAAGACATTATCACTTCATATGATCATATTTCGATGATTCGCTGTGCTCATATTTCCGTGACATTCCCATCTTCCCATCTATGTCCGCTATGTTCTGGTCTCTTTTTTTCGCATCTGTACTCCTATATCCCGGTTATGCTCAAGCCGTTGCGCGTCGTGCCTCGTCTCGCATTGCAGGTGAGTTCCGCCTAGATCTGAAGTCAATACATCACATCTCGCAAGGCCGAAATGGCATACTCTCTGCAACCCACCCTCAGCTTTTGAAGGAATACAAGCAACTCCGTCTGACATAGAGCAGTAACGGACCATGTGCTTCCCCTCGTCGCCGCGCCCCATCCTCACCTAATTACCCCGTCGTCGAAACATCTTCGCAAACGCCGATTTTCTAGTACTGCGGATCCCATCGTCATTGCCAATGCCTCGCTTCAAGATGATGGCGACTCTTCTACAAATGTAGACACCGATCAAAATATAAGTGTAGCGGACATTGACTCAAATGTTCTCACCCTCGGCGGCCGCGTCTACATGACCAACGTGTCGATCGCTGGTCACGAGTATACGCTCGTCATCGATACCGGCAGCGCTGACACCTGGATCGCCTCCTCCTCCTTCCAATGCGTATCTCGCATCTCTGCAACTGTTATCTCGCAAAGGGCATGTGGATTTGGCGTACTCTACGACAGAGACGACTCAAACACATTCGACAAGATTCAGACTCACGATTTTGATGTCAAATATACTGATGGAGAATTTCTCTCGGGCGAGATGGGGACCGAAGAATTGGGAATAGGTGGCCAGAACGCGGATGAGCTGTTCGTACGGCAAACAATTGGCGTCGTAGATCGCGGCTGGTGGATGGGTGATGGTATAAGTAGTGGGTTGATGGGACTTGCATATCCTACCTTAGCAAGCAACTCCGATGACCTCAATTATACAACTGTGGTCTTCTCGCTGTGAGTTCTACTTCGCATTACTACGACTCCGTGGAAAACCACAGGATGAGTTACTGACAACACATGGACAGATTCGAGGATGGCAGAGTACCTCCGATATTTAGTCTTGCACTTCGTAGGCCAACGCAGCGGGACCCTGTTGCAGGGGGGTTGCTAGCAATTGGCGGCATACCCGATGTCGCGCACGACGGGGACTTTGTCAGCGTCCCTATTCATCCCATCGTCTCTAATACATATGCTTACTATTCTGTACGTGTGGATGGGTTTGACATCACACCCCCTACAACCCACTCTTCCATCCGCAATCACCGCGAGCACCAACGAGATCGGCCACCAAAATCCAACACCACCCCGGTCAACATGATCGTCGACTCTGGCACTACTCTGCTCTATCTACCCGACGATACATCTGATCACATAGCATCTCTCTTCGACCCACCTGCTGTTTATAATTCCGTAGCAAACACATACCGTACACCCTGCGACGCGAAATCTCCCCGCGTTGGTGTTATCATAGGCGGTAAATCCTTCTACATACATCCCGACGACCTCATGAACAAGTCCCCAGGTGCAGTAGGTGGAGGAGGCTCACTAGCGGGTGGGGACAACTCTATTTGTACAATTGCGGTGCAGAAGAGCAAGGGTGGAAGCGCCATCTTGGGAGATAGCTGGATGAAGGGGGTTCTTGCTGTTTTTGATGTTGGAAACAATGAGATGAAATTTGCGGCTAGGGAGCATTATTGAAGTTTCCATAGATTCCATTGGCGTGCGTGCCTGGTTAGAGTTTTCTAATGATCAAAGTCATGAGTCTGTTGCGAAACATTGAATTGCCTGTCCTGATATGCCTGTTACACTACGGGCGCGCTGACATCGTGTAGTATTTGCATAATCGACGGAAAGTCCTCTTTTGGCGTCCTTCCCAAGCCGCACTCGGTGGCGACACCAAACTCATCCACAACTTGTCGTGCCCGTGTAATACGCTCTTTAGTGCCTTCTAGGTCTGATGCATGTACAAGACCAAGATACAGCTCTGTCCTGGTTGCTTTCCCAGCTACTCCAGCCCCGTCCGTGCCCACACTACCAGAGCCCAAATCTAGATCCCGCAATTTCTCATAGTACTTTTTGTCCGTCCTTCCCTTCGGCACGGGCATATGAAACCAGTTGATGCGTCTGTGAACGCTCTTTTGAAGCGCGTTTGCAATCTCAACCATTAAGCCTACATCTTTGGGCTCGACGAAATGCTTGTGCCCGATATCGCCGTAGCAGAGATGAAACCCTACTTCAACATCTGGCGCAACGCGCTCAGCGAAGCGACTCATTCGGTCAATGACGCCTGGAAAGAGAGGATCAAAATAGGGCACCCATGGTGCTACGCCTTCTAGGAGGGCAATCTCGAGCGCAGAGTCGAATTGAATAGCTAGCTCTGAATGCGGGATGGAAGATTGGATGTTATTCAGAGCTTGAGTGAGTGCCTCCTCGTAGCGGACTTCGAGAATGTCGACAAAGTCAGATGCGAATACCGCGCCCATGTTCACAAGGCCGGGTATGGAGACTTGGAAGCGGACTTGCGGCTGGATGATACCGTCCTCTTTCTTCTTTTTGAACACAGCGTAAGACTCGAGAGCGTAATCATCGTACTGCGTGTTTAGGATCTCGAGCTTTTTGAGAGCAGCGTCTCTTTCCTCCGAGCTCAGACCGGATGGTCCTGGTCTGATTTCGCCGTTGGGACCGCGGGCCCATACTTCGGGTACAGCCGCGAAGACCGGGCGTTGCCAGCGGGTAAAGTAGTTTCTGTGCCCTGTTTCGCCGTCAGGAAGGCGGCGCATGCGGTTAGGGAGGAGTGTTGAGATCTGATCGAAGACATCTGCTGCGCTGGGGAGGTTGATGCTGCCCACTAGGTGAACACCCTGTGCTTTAGCTGACATTTTGTATACTTCAATCACGAAAAACCAAGACAGTTTAATACATGCTCTAGATATTAATCCAATAGTTGTAGCTAAGTGATGCGTAGAGCCATTTTCTGGATGCAGAAATGGTCGCAGGAGCTACATATTTATATCGTACGTACGGTCGCGCGTGCATGCGTCTACATATGCACACTCGCTGCATCCTCGCCTGCTATTGCGTCGGTTGCGTATTGGCATGGAGGATGCCTGGATGGCTTGCAGTTAAGCGATCATGTCGTGAGTCAGCAATTCCGGACACGCTGATTCGCTTGGTGTTTGGATACAAAGTATCCTCATGGCTGCGACAGTCCTTTCATTGAGGAATGCTGATGTGTGAGCGAGAACCATGGCAACATTGCCTTTTAATAGATGCCGTAATGGTCCTTGTATGCGCTCTGCATGATGAAGGCTTGGCAAGCACTCGTAACGGAAACCCAATTCGGAAACATCTCGAGTCTCACTTGAAGCCGTCGTAGCCACGGAAGCTCTCGCAAGGAAGATAATTGTTCTCAATGAAAGAAGAATCAAATCGCAGGCCGTAGATATCTCTCCACTCCTGCTGTCCACTGAAAGGATGCATATTTGCTCTGACTGTTCCTTTGACACGTTCGATTCCATGAGGCGCGGTTGAAACTGAAGTATTGAAAAGCCGGATCATATTGTCGCAAGTCTTTCCGTCAGCAAATGTAGGCTGATTGGTGAAGTTCTTGAAGAAATCCAACGGGAACAACTCTTCCTCTGTGGAAGAGAACAGAGTGCTGAGCGACTCATCGCCCTCCAGGCTACTTGCGCTAAAGTAGGTAGTGCCAGGTTTCGCCGTGTTGTGCACTGCTCGGTAGGCATCACATCCGGGTTCAAAAGTAGCGGGATAGGTGTTGACACCATAATCGCCAGCGCCCTTCAGACCAATCTCATGGCCAGCGGTCATCAGTAGCGAGGGTGCCCATTTGAAGGAAGTATGATTATCGTTCAACATGTCGACAAAAGGGAACTCGATGCCAGTGCGCTAGAAAAGTTAGTTCTTTGAGTCGAAGCCTAGGTAATACAATCTCATACAGTGAAGTCGTCAATCTTATACCCGAACGCCTGTACCTCATGATCGTGCAGTGCCTGCACAATCGCTGGGTACATACCCCGAGGAAAGTCTGGAAGCAAAGACCGATACGCATGCTCAAGAATCCCATATTGCGGCGGAATGAGCTGTCGCGCTAGCTTCAATGAAATTGGTATTATTCCTACTGTTCCATTCAAGGTGCCAGTAGCATTGTTAGGATATGTCGACGCAATCGGATTTGGTTGGTCCACGCTTGTGCAGAGTTCGAAAGCGTACTGCGTAGGAGCAAAGTATGCTGAAGACGCATACCGCAGGGCAAGTAGCGAGAGAAAGGAAAAGGCGAAGTATTGCAGATTAGACGACCTCGAGTGCATCTTGGGATGCTGGACTGTGAGGAAAGCGAGAATGGGATGGGAAAGCAACGCAACGTCGAGATACTGCTGATAGGTGCCGAACATCGTGCATAGAACTAGAGAATTTCAAGAGTAAGGTACAAGACGGGTGGTAGTGACGGCAAAAGAGGCGTCGATCTTGCATATAAAAGATACAAATCACTCGGAAACGTTACATGCCGCGCACGGCCCTTCGACTCGCGCGTCCACCATTATCCCGCTCAGAGCAACTATTCGTCTCTAACAACGGAAAACGAATCGCCCGACAAGACGGGCTGCTTCCACGAGCGTCTTGTGACGCACGCGCTAACCGTGCACTTGCAAATGTGTGGGAAGAGACTGTTCCGGACTGCGATCTGTCACCGGGGAACGCACTGCTTGACGTGCGCTGGCAGGCGTCGGGTGAGTAACGCGCCGAGACGTAGAGGGCCCCAGAAGTCCACCATTTCGAGTCGACTTGCTTTTCCGAGAGGCAGCTTGGCGAAGGAAGCGTTTATTGTTGCCGCTGGTCTTCGGGTGGAGGCAGAGGATGTGTCAGACAGGGTTTCAACCCGCTTCGTGAATTCTGAGGCAGGGCACGTGCACACTAGGCCTAATCCAAAGAGCAATGGGGTTCGGCATCTGCGCGACATGCCCAAACCATCGGATGGCCATCATGACGACGATGTCGACGATGGCAGCATCAAATCGGCTTGTGCTCCTTGGGATTACCGAGGAAGCTGCTGGATGGGGTTCTCTAGAATGGCAGAGCCGAGCCCCCTCTGGGGACGGCGTGACAGTGGCCTGACTACCTGCACAGCTTACACGTTCGATCAACCTAGATTTAACGTACAAAATGTCTTCCATAACTCCTCTTCCACACTGCAATGAGCCGTAGACGCATACTAACCTTACTCACTATCGGCCTTTTCGGACTATTTGCAGCCTATCTGTACAGCGGCGCATATCCTCTCTTACCCGGCAGCATGCCTCCTTCAACACCACCTCAAACGACAGCCATCATAGTTGGATCCGGGTTGGCAGGATTATCGGCAGCAAGCACCCTCGTTTCGAGAAACGTGCCAGTCCGACTTTTGGAACGGGCCGCGAAACCAGGAGGCAACTCCATAAAGGCATCCTCAGGTATCAACGGAGCACCTACCAGGTATCAAACGGTCAACGACGATGCCTTCTTCTCCGACACTGTGAAGTCCGCTGGGAAGGCCATGTCCTCCTCCACCGCACATCGGGAAAACCTAATTTCAACATTGACGAACTCAAGCGCGGCGGCTGTAGAATGGCTTGTTCAAGAGAAGGGAATCGACCTGTCAAAGGTGGCCATTATGGGGGGACATACCTATGCTCGAACTCACAGAGGCGCCGGACAAACCCCACCAGGCTTCGCAATCGTGTCCACGCTCCTCAAGAAACTCAAGGAGTCACCAATCTTCCAGGTCCAGACTTCATGTACTGTGACGAAAGTACTCCAGTCAGACCAACAAGTCACAGGTGTAGAATTTGCTTGCGAAGATGGGGAGAAAAAAGAACTGCATGGCCCTGTGATCATTGCCTCCGGTGGCTTCGCCGGTGATGCAGAGGGATTGCTTGCCCAGTATCGCCCGGATCTTGAAGGCTACCCTTCAACGAATGATCCGAGGCCGGGAACGCAGCCTCTACTCACAGCGCTAGGCGCTCAGCTCATTGATATGGAGATGGTGCAGGTCCATCCAACCGGGTTCGTTGACCCCGCAGCTTCTGCTTCTCCTCTCAAGATTCTGGCAGCGGAAGTGCTTCGTGGTGAAGGTGGCATCCTTCTTCTTGATGGGAAGCGCTTCATCAACGAGCTTGAAACCCGTGAGAATGTGACAAACGCTATCACCGCCACCACAGCTTCGTCGAATGCCCCTAAGCAATGGAATGTACGGCTAGTGTTAGACGAAGGCGCCTACCAGGCTGCAAAATCTCATCTGGACTTCTACATATTCAAGGGGCTCATGAAGAAGACCACTGTGTCGGATCTTGGGTCTACGGCACTTGAATCGATAAAGCAGTATTCTGAAGTCGTATCAGGGACAAAACAGGATTCTTTCGGTCGCACACAGTTTGGCAAGTGGTCGTTGACGGAACCGACGGAGGAGTCGACTGTTTATGTCGGAACGGTTACGCCTGTGGTGCATTTCACGATGGGCGGTGTACTAATTAACGATAAAGCTGAAGTATTGAAGAAACAGGATGAAGTTATCGAGGGACTTTGGGCCGCGGGCGAGATTACTGGCGGTGTCCACGGAGGGAATCGACTTGGGGGATCTTCACTTCTCGAATGTGTAGTATTTGGCAGGATTGCGGGAGATGAGTGTGCTGAGTATATCAATAAGCGTTAGGACCAATGGAACACTGGAGTGTGCGAACATCTTTGATGAGAATTAATTATTTCGTAGAGTATATATGCCAACCCGAGTGCAGCTGCCAGAGTATGCTGTTCATCGACCAACGCCAGTATGAATGCCTTGAAAATGAGAAGTCTTCTATGCCATTGAATGCCATGTAGTACCGGCCTTACACGTGGACCTATAACGAAATGAGGAAAATCGGGTATCGCTTAAGTACTAGTTTGCTTCGTCTTCAAGTACTCCTCCACTCTATTTTCGTCCATCTCCTCTACTTCCTTATTGATAGTCTTCTTTTCAACCTTCCTCTCTGGGGAAACACTCTTGCTGCCCACCTCAGAGCTCGCAGTGCTTGGGTTCCTACCAAATCCTAGCGCCGCGAAGCCCGAATAAATGGAGCTAGCCAAGGTCGCTGAAGAATTCGCCCGTCTATCTCTGGATTCCCGGTCTGCATCCTCGACATCGGATTCAGCTGCTGATGAGGACTGGGAGCGTGATGACGGTGTTGGTGTCTCGCAGGAGGATGATGTTTGTGGACGTTCCGGTGTCTGTGCGCGCTTCAAGTCCGCTGGCTGACTTTGTAATTCTTCCCTTGAACCCAGCGTATCCTCGAGTTTTTGGCCGTATAGCAGCGTAAAAATGACTACAAACAGTACTTCTTCTGTACTTCGGTTCTTCAAGACGAATCGCAACTGATGCGTCTTGTCGTCAATGTACCTCACGACTGAAATCGAAAAGCCGGGGATCCTCAATGCGAAATTTGCGAAGTCCAAATACGGATTGAAAAAGTCCGCTTGGTACATGCGTCCAGCTTCGAAAGTGAAATTTTCTAGCTTCTTCGGATCTAGAAAGTTCTTCCTCCTCTTCGACGATTTTGCCGGAATGTGACTGTCCGCACGGATGCGTTGTCCGCTCCCATCGGCACCTTCCTCTATAACGCCGGAGAAATCATCATCATGCGTTTTCAGCTGCTCCTCCGCCGACGTTTCAGAGACGTGCTCGCCAATGCGGAATGTGAAGAAGGAAGAAAGTCCAGGTCCGTACAGATAGGGTTTATCCGAATACGGGTCCGAGAAAATGCCCGGGTCTAGAATCGTCGTCACAATTCTCATCGCATAGCGAAAGCCAGGCGGCAACCTGTCTTTTATCGAGTGGTCAAAATCAAAACCCGTCACCAAGTCGCTGCCTTTGATGTCCTTCTTCGGAACAAATGAGAAGCCTATCGAGTAGCGGTCCGAGGTATGGAGCGAGTGCTCGAAGTAATCTGACGTCGCTGGCGATCCGCGGGGCAGACCGTGGTAATCCCGTATGCGCACTTTGAGAAAGCAGGTCATGAGGTCGTTATCAATTACATGAGCATCTGAGCTGTTGACGGCAACTTCTTTGTGTGTCGATGCATCGTAAGAGGGTCCTGCAGTTACTTGTAGGAGGTATTTGTCGCGGGCGGCCGGGTCAACGACGCCTCCAGACTCTGAACGCAGCATTTTGGCGCGTTCGACTTATTGAGAAAGAAAAGAAACAGAAAGTCGGAAAAGGCAAAGGATCTGAAGAAGAAAGTCTTGGGAAGCGAGGAGAATAAAAGTCGAGTTGCGATAAGGCGAGTTCAAATGCACGCTCGCATGTGACAGATGAAACGGTTGAAGGACGAATGTGATCCCTGCAATTCCAAGGCTGAAGGGCGTCTTGTCTGTGACTTGGCGATCAAAAAGCGATGCTGCTGCTGCTTTCAGGTCCATGTTAGAGCGGACTGAGGTTAGCTTTAGATAAGCGCCACTGAGCTGGAGGCGGAAACATGGTTTGACGCGTAGTGGGTTTCGGCCGTCATGGATGTCGTAGACGAAGCATGACGACAGGGCAGCTTTGCCGTCGTGGAGCTGTCCAATCAGCGTCGCTGGAAATATGGTAGCGTAAGAATGGCGCTGCAGCGAGCGAGGCTGTGCGCACCGTGTCGGCACAATCGATAGCTCTACGTGTCTATCTACGCACGCAAGGGCTGTGGGATTAGAGCTTTCCGAATGTAAGGGTTGAGGAAAACTGCTGCTGATGGTGGGCAAACTCGTCAGCTACGGGGCTGCGTACATCGGGAGGTCATCATTCCGAAGCCTAACACCTAACTAACGCCACGCTAAGAACTCATATCCAAAGACTTCGAATGCTTTGCTTCCCTACCGCTGTCATTCCATACTGATTTACCATCTGCTCTCAGCAAAGGGAACGCCGTTAGTCGGTAGTAAAATTATTTGCTTGATATCTTAATGCGCCAGTCTCGGACACCCAAGACCAATCCACAGGATGCGCTTTCCGAAGTCGACTCTATGAATGCTCGAAGGAGATAACAATAAGTTTTGTAGAGCATATTCGCGCAACCTCAATATACAGAAGCATCTGGTGTTCCAACAAGGTCACCTTTCGCATCTTTTGCTTGCCCATCAAGCAATTTTATCGATCCTAACACTCGTCTCATTTGTGACCATAATCCCACCCATTAGCGGACCCCATTGTCCGTCTGACGAGTTGCTCCTCGTCCTTGTTCCTATCGGTACACCCACGCCTCTCTCCTCGTCTAGCCCCATCCCCACAATCGTTGTTGTTATTCCGTGTGGGCCCCTCTCATAATCGCTTATGCTACTAATCGAGCCGCCCCTCTCGGCAAGTTCGTGTGTTGATTCTGATTCGAGCTTGTCGGAGTCTTTGTGGATGGTGAGGGTAGTGAGTTTGTGCCCGGTGGTATGGGAGTGAGTCTGGCCGTAGGATTGGCCGTAGGAGGCGGAGCTTAAGGATGGTTTGGAGAGGGGACGGCGCGCAACGAAGAGCCAAATTGGACGGAGCATCGGAAGGCATGCTAGGATTCATTAACACTTTTATCGCGATAATAATCCGGGATGAAAGTAGGGATGTACACGTACCAGACACAATTGCCAAATTCACCTCTGCCGTTGCCCAAATGATAATGGGCGACACGTTCCACGGCATCTCGGGACTAGCTGTATCGTAATTCAAGCTCAAGATCAGTACGACTACACTCGCCACGCAGACGAAGATACCAAAGCCAAACATGCCCATGATGCCCAAACGTTGAGAAAGCGGCAAATGCAGTTTCCTGACTTCGAAGACTGGGAGGGCAAGAATTGCGATGTCGATACAGAGATGTGCGAGAACAGTCCCGAAGAAAAAGTCAGAGTCGTTGATAACGCAGTGTCCAGGAAGTTCCGTCTTCCAAAATTTGGCTACTGGGACGCAGTGGAATATTGCCAGGAACGTCTATAAGACGCGATCAGTTTATCGCAATTATTTCAGAGAAGAGAAGGCTTACCCTGAGTACCAACCAGACGAGAGTACAGCCGCCCAAAACCTGAATGGGTACTTTGATATTGGACGTTTTAAACATTCTCCAATAAAATCCTAGGATAGCCAATTTTGCAAATGCAAGGCTGAATGCGTAAAACAGTTCTATGTTCCACAAGATGAGTCTCGATCTTTCCAGTGCTTGATCCATTGGCATGTCGATTTCGTTAAGGAAGAGACCGAAGCCGGATTCGAGCCACCATAGCATCAGCCCGCACCAGACCAATGCGCAGGCGTATGCGAGGATGGCAAGGTAGTCATCGAGCCAGAGAGAGACTTTTGTCAGTCTCCTCGCAATAAGCCGCAACACCAGCGCGACTGTTGCAGCGGCGAGTGTAATGAAGAGGCAGGCGTATGCGTTCAGTTGGCGCGATCCATGAGATTCCTTGTCGACCATTCTGATATACTTGTTCTATAACTTTAGGGATCCGGAAAGAAAGTTAAGAGATAGGGAAAAGTCAGCCACGCATTCCCAACGGTGATTCCTCCGCAGTATAACATCTGTCCGGTGCCCTGGATTGAACAGGTTCCCCATGGATAGATCTGTCATGCAACCTTTTTCACCTATCGGATCTTTTTTGCACGCCGCAGATCTTCTCAGGCCACCTCCCATTGCTGACTCTTGCAGCCCTGGCATCTGAATGAGGCAGATGGCGCGTATTGCTATCAACCAACAAGGAAACACCAAGATCATACTGTACCATTGTGTGAAATATGTGGGACTGCAATAGGCATTATCGGGCCGGGGATACCGGTCAGGAATACTCCCTGAAGAAAATCGAGGCTTTGGGTAGAAAGATTGGGGATGCTAGTCGTGCTTGACCATGCGGCGAGTCAGGTACCGTCGATTTGAGGCGGGATGATCGCCGTATCGGCGCAGGGACTAGATGGTCTATAGGAAAGTTTAAATGGATGAGCCGCGTCAGTTAGCCCCGTGTTTCTCCTTATGTACATGTGTTATTGTGGAGACGTGCCGTTCTCCGAAAGAACACCCTAAAATCTCTGGCTATGTGGGATTGTATTCCGAATTCCGGGATTCAGCAGTCCAGCTTGATCGCTCATATAAGTGCACGCATCGTCAAAAATTGAGAGAAGAGTGAGAAGGGCGCTATGCGGTACAAATGATGCAGTACAATCATATCCCAAAAACTTTACAGGCTCCTGCAAGTCATACAACATGCGTGAAACAAGGGTCGCTGCCTCTACTAGACACTAGCCTTGCGCCAATGAACCAGGAACACCCATGATGCGGGGAATACCGAAGGTGAATTTCACGTACCAACCATGGTATTCTCAATCGCGATGCATTTGGCGATTGGCCGCGAAGGACTCCCGAGGTACAGCTTCATTCCTCTATGTTCTTAGCCTACTAGTGATCAAGCTCTTTGGAATACCCGCTCCGAGGACCTAAGTACGCTACAGTGAAAAGCAGGAAGCTGCAATAGAAGTCACCCCAAAAACATCAGGGGAAGATTCATCCTGGCGATAATGCCCTAGCATCAGGTATGCTTAGGAAAGAATACGGGCGAGTTTCAACACGATCGAGCAAGTCCAAATTGTAAGGACGTAGTGAGAGCCGTATAACGTGGCTGCGTTACTGAGATGTCCAGAAATAATAAGGGACATTCCAGTAATCGGGGAACACGCAAAGACACTAAAACAAAGAGCGTAAAGATGAGGCTGAGAGCGGTGTTAGAATATTGAATTAAACTTTACTATTTCATTAATATAAAGTATACTTGAAGCCTCGAGTTCTTACTATAATATTATATCATTTATACTTTTAGGATAGTGTGTAGGTACGAAAGCGTTCATATGAGATTCTTTGGTGGAACCCGCAGCCAATAGGTAATTGAATCACTAAGGCTCTGGTAGTAGGTAGGCTTGGTAGGTATCTAAGAGCGATGACGCCTTTTGACGGATGATCGGGGTTCAAGAATCACACTAATTGGTAGGTAGAAGTGGAAGAAATATCGTACAATCAGTCCTTTTCCATAATACAGTGTACAAGAGGCTTGATGTCTGCTCCTTAGCTGCCGTGCTCAGTAACTAGGCGCCGAAAACAGATCAAGCTAGCCTCAATATAGCTGCCTCACCAAGCAGCATGGCACAATAGTTAATTGTAAATTCTTAAAAGATTTAAATCTATAAGTATTTTTATTAATATATCAACTAACCTCGCGGAGCATTATAACATAGAGCACTATTAAGCATATTTCAAATGACGGTACCTCCGCTGTCTACAATGTGCACGCTAGCTTGATGGATTTCCTAAATCCTAGTTGATTTTAAACGCCGTGCATTTCCTGTATCCGTACTTTCCCACTGCGACCAAAACCCGGGTAGACACTGACAATCGACAATTTAACGCCATACTCCAAGCCCAAAATTAAGGCTTATGTCACCCGACGCTATATTGTGGTTGATCATCTGCATTGGGACCGTGAGGACCCACCATCCAGTCCTCCATAGCTAGCCACTGACCCCAAGTCTTCTCCGCGCTCTCAATCTCTGATAGCTGAACAACCTGAAGCGGCTTAATGAAGGGCACCGATTCGTGCGGAGACATGTCATATTGATCCTTCACTTTAGCCCAACCCACGCTCTTCGCTGCGAAGAGATAGTTGCGCCTCTCGCATTCGTGTAATGGGCCAACGCCTTTCTGCCAGTTATCCCCGAAGAAACCATGCATGATCCCCTCTCTGTCCATCCCTGTTATGATGAGGCGCCGGATATAGGGTACTAGCGAAACCCATGCTGGACCTGTCTGCCCTGGAGAATTTGTAGCGGGCCTACGCTTCGGCCAAGGTAGATCATAGGCAGCGGGGCCTGAGGAGTGAGGGACAAGGCCATTAGCATCCATGACTGGACTCGATGTCCACTGAAAAGGTAGGCAGATATTAATGAGTGCTGCTACGGCTTGGACGCCGTTGTCGTGCTGAGCGTGATCGAGGAAATAGCGCTGGCAGCTCTGATAGACCGGATGCCACTCAAAGACGTCAAATTGTGGGGTACTAGAGGCATTATGACCAGACCCTAAATCACCAGAAGAAGAGTTGGCGTCGATGAAGGGCCCACACTGCACGTTGACATCGGCGCCACTGTCGACCAGCAGCCTGACGATCTGTACGTAGCCTCGTTTCGATGCCGCTTGGAGTGCGTTGCTGTACCTTCCACCCTGTGCGTTAACGTCGGCCCCAAAATCGATTAGCAGCCTGACAATCTGCTCGTGACCTCTAAATGAAGCTGCCTGGAGTGCGTTGCCGAAGTCTCCACCCTGCGCGTTGACATCGGCGCCATTTTTGATCAGCAGCCTGACGATCTGCTCATGGCCTCTTGCTGAAGCCCCCTGGAGTGCATTACCGTAGTATCCACCCTGTGCGTTGACATTGGCGCCACTGTCGACCAGCAGCTTCACAATCTGCTCGTGACCTCTAAATGAAGCTGCCTGGAGTGCGCCGCCGAAGTCGCCACCCTGCGCGTTGACATCGGCGCCATTGTCGACCAGCAGCCTGACGATCTGCTCATGGCCTCTCTCTGAAGCCCCCTGGAGTGCATTGCCAAATTGTCCGCGTCGTGCGTTAGCATCAGCGCCGCACTTTAGTAGTAGCAGCACAATCTTTTCATGCCCATTATATGCTGCTGCCTGTAGTGCATTACTGGACCATCCGTCGAAGGTGCTGGCGTCCGTGTCAACTAAAGTCCCCGAGCGCAGACTCTCGACGGTGGAACTCTCGTTGCTAGTCGCTGCCTTGATTGCCTGAGAAATGCGACGATCTGTTTTGTGATTACGCGGGAGCAGCATCATTGTTTTCTCTCTATGTTTCTGATTCTGAGCTGCTGCTTTGGCAATCTCTTCAGTGATTTTGATATCCTTTGCTCGCTCAGCGTGCAGATACGGCAATACTTCAGCTTTCGCATCCTTGTCTTCCTCAACGCCCTGAGTGTCAAGGTTGTGGTCGCTCAACTTCGACCCTTCCTCAATATGGATTGGCCCCTCGTGATCCTGGATATTAATTTGGAAGTCATTGGATTTTGTCTCAATGTGGACTTCACCCGAGCAACGTTGAATCAAGATCGAACGTTTTGGCTGTATTATGTCTGGTAGTTGTCCATCATTAAGCCTTATTTGATCACCGGTAGAAGTGATTGTAGCATGAATTAGACCGTTGGATTTTGATAACAGGGGTTCCTCATCTTGGGTATTAACAAATCGAGGAGGTGACCTTGACGAAGAACGCCGACCCAGCACGTAATCCATTCCGGCTTCTGAAGACATCTCAACGTGATCAGATCCAGAACTAGGGCTTGGACTTCGATATATGCCCAGTGCTATGCAGCGTTGCTTCAACGCGTTTACTTCTTCGGTCTTCTCTGTCAAGCGACTGGCAGCGTCGTTTCTCTGATCAGCCCTATTCTCAGAATCGATGTCGCTTTGTTCAGTTCGTTGGCGTCCCTGTAATGCTTGCAATGTTCGCAGTTCTTTTCGTATATTGCGCGCCTCTCCAACGCAAGTGAGATATTGCTCTAGTAAATGTAGCCCGGGGTTTGTTGAAGTTGCTGCATCTTGGCCACTCCCATGACCTTCGTCTAACTTAACACGAGCCGATAACACGGAATCAACCGAACGTAAAGCTTCCATTTGAGAGTGACTTGGAATCGCCGGTATCAGTCCGAGGTTGGGCCAGGTGGAGTGGACGAAAATTGTCCCTCCAAATTCTCAATACTATCTCAGATGAGAGTCGAAGACAACTAAAGCATGTAGGTAGAAATGCCGAGGTTTGAGGCTTGGCGGCTTGGCGAATGGTCAAAGCGTTATGCTTGAGTCATGAGGCACCATCTTCCACCTACCACGCTGCCTTCGGAATGAATAACCTACCGCCTCGTAGTAATCGAGACGACACAATCGAAGATAGATCACCGCGCAGCGGACACGTCCGCGATAGCCGCCGAACTTATTCCCAGTCGCAGAGCAATACTATCATTACAAATGCCCCACCGCCTTATCATCCTCCCGGTCATCATAATCCTCCGCTCCTTCATCTGTCCCACCTCTACCAGCAACCGAACGTTGAAATCCGTCAAAATGAAGGCATGAGTAGAAGCCCTGCCCTATTCGAACAAGAGAACTTGGAAACTCGGCGATACACTCCCGCTAGGCCTAGTAATCGCAATATACCTTTTAATACAGCAAGGGTATCGCAATCGCAAGGCGCCGAACATTCGGGTTACAGTGTCCGCAGTGGGCCAAGCGGTGAGCATTTTTATGTTCAAGGCAAGGTGAATGGTTGCCCTTAACCCGCTTGCAAATTGGAACAACTGATCTTCCACTAGGTCTTCTCCGTAATATGGTCAGAACCACTTGGAGAAGGAGCCCGTAGAAGCCCGGTAGAATCAAGATCAAGCAATTATTCTCGTTCAAGTGGCTCAAGCGATGTCAATGTCTATACTAATACAGCTATTTTCATTGTCCTTAAGGTGGAGACGAAGTTTTGCGTATGTTTGTGAGTCCACAAGCATTCCTTATTGGCCTTTCTCAGATGCTGATCAACTGACAAAGGCGGATGTATACCTATGGTTTTCGAGGGCTCGAGTGTCCCAAACTTGATGAACGTGAACGCCAAGCGCATGCAGTGGCTTACTCGAGCACCTTGCTCCGAGATACTGAGGACGATGAACGTACACAACAACCGCCTATAGCTGTAAGACCATCCCGCCCGTACCACACGTTACACAAGAAATCGCGTATAAATCTCGCCAAACCATATCCTGTTGAGCGGAATCTGAAAGTGAAAGACCTCGGTGAAGTTGAAGATTTCGAGCAACTCAAAGAGATTACTCTACCGTATCTATCACTATAAAAGCGGCAGCGGATGCTTTAGTGGGTGATGTTGACGTAGGTGAGGGTATGGTAGTTAGAGAAGGAGAAGAAGAAAATGAAGAGAGGCTCGAGCGATTAATGAGGTGAGTAAAGAGGTGGATTAGAAGGAACGCTTTGATGGAGTCGCAGTGTGGAAAAGATAGTGAGCTACGCGATCACACTTAGGCTCGACTAGTGAAGCGCTCAAGCGTTCTTGCACGACTACACTTCTATCCCGCAGTCGGCGAATATTCCACATAGTATAAAAGGGCGTAAGGCTATTTTCAATTATTAGCAATAGAAACAGTGTAGAGGCAAAGCTGCAACTGATTTGGCACGGCTCATGATATCGCTACTTTCTTAGCCACATGTCCCCTTCTGCAGAGCGCTAATATCATTCGGTAAGCGTGTTTCCAAGCGGCCGTGCGCTCAGAAGAACCGGAAACCGATACCAGTCCGCCTGCACGGCTTCATCACGTAGTCCAGGAATGCTGAGATGAGATGGAGGTTCTACTATCTCTAGCGTCTTGTTCGAACCAGGTTGAGCAGGAATATAATTATTAATTACCATAGGGAGATAGCTAGTAGGATAAGGGTCTATATCTTGTCTCTTTCACTTACGGTCTAAACGCTGTTGCTCCTCAGCGTATAGCTGTGTACATGTTATCTTTAGGAACATTACTATACTGTGCTGTGCTGCTTGGTGAGGAGCTGGATAGAGACTAGCTTGATTTGTTTTTCGGGCTCTTAGTTACGTATTTAGTTTAACATACCCAACCACCATCGACGTTATATACAGCACCGGTAACAAAAGAAGCTTCGTCGCTTAGCAAGAATGCGATGACGCGCGCTATCTCGATTGGTTCTGCTCTCCTTTTCTGAGCGGTGACTTGCAAGCCCTTCTTGACGTGCTCGGGATCTTCACCGCGGGACAGAGGCGTATTAACGGAGCCTGGCAAAAGTCAGTCGTGACGAGTAGGGCTGAACACAGGGTACAGACCTGGAGAGACACAATTGACTCTGATTTGTTGGTTTTCCTTCGCCGCTGTTCTTGTCAAGCCGATTACAGCTGCTTTGGAAGCGCAATATGCTGCATTACCAGGGGCGCCAAATTGACCAAAGGTACTGGCTGCAGAGACCTAGTAAGGGCAGGTCAATTTTGCAATTAGAATTTTGCTTTAGGGAATATAGCTTACGATGCTAGCACCGGGCTTCATTACACGCAACTCGGCTCGGATACAGTTGAAAACTCCTTTGGTATTGACGGCAAATGTGAAGTCCCAATCTGCGTCAGATAATTCGGTAACAGGCGTAGCTTGGCGAATGATTCCAGCCATGTTCACTGCGCCGTCAAGCTTACCATACTTCTTCACGGTCGACGCTATCCACTCGTCGACTGAAGCAGGATCACGGACATCGACGACAGAATACATGTGCTTGTCATTGTTCATGACATCCTTGAGAGTCTCCTTCAGACCATGTTCATTGAGGTCTGCCAGAGATATAATTGCGCCACGTGATGCGAGCAACTGCGCTGTTGCTTGGCCCATTCCGGATCCAGCCCCAGTGATGGCGACCTGCACAGGCATGAGTCATGCTCAGACGCTGCCAAAGGGAACACGATTCAAACATACTACTTTACCTTCGAAAGACGACATCGTCAGGAGATGATTATGGAGATATAGTGAGCAAGGTTGAAGTCCAAGATGCGGATAAAGCACAGGCCTGTCCGGATTGAACGCTCTGAACTGGCCAGGTATGGGACGTCTAGGGCTTCGATGGGTTTGTAGATGTCCAGAAAAAGCCTACCTCGAAGGTGCTTTATCTTTGTTATCGTTAGACATCCACAGACCCCCTCACAAAAATCCAGGATTGGTAAGTGGAACCGGCACGTGATTCTGCCACCTCCATCCTGTAGGGCGAGAGAGAAATACGATTTCTTTGCCTTATCGTCATGATTTGCTACCGCAGGAGATAATCGGCGCGCCACGAAACTACTTCTTCGAAGGTTGATAGAGCTAGAACACCGGTCCGGTGAAGTGAGTCGTTTCTTAGTCACACAGGAATAGCTGATGGAACAGTTTCTGTCAGCGTATCGAGCCAAATGACGCCATTATCACAGCTTCTCTTTTCTTGCCAAGCATTTTCAAGGCCGTCCAAGGTATCACTGAAGAGGCGCAAGCCGCTTCGTTGCGCGGAATTTCGAAACCAGCCTACGAATGAAGCTTGAACTTGGGGATCTTCGGCCTCGGAAGCTGCAATAAAAGCTGGCCATACAAGCCTTGCGGTTCCATAGACTTGCTCAGGATCGGCAGAGTCGCATCTTTCGAGACAGTCGCGGACCTTTGCCACCTTTTCCTGCAGCATCGAAGCATCAATGTCGTATATTCTCCGGTAGAAATAGATAGCTAGCGCATGCTTCATCGCCTCAAGTATGTTGTCCAGGCTATGGTTGTCACTTCCGTGCGGAACTTGAGATGGCTTGTTCATTTGGTTGATACATTTCTCGATGGCCGTTGCTCGACTAAGGAAGTCTTTCGCGCTGAGTCTTTCTGTTGCACCATCTTGCTCTGCAGCATCCTTTTCCCTGCCGAGCCGAATGACAAGAGACACTAGAAATAGCCATGGTTCGGGAACACCGAAAATTTCTGGATACAGTGTGCCCAACCATACTCCAGGCTGTTCAAGATGAAGGTCGTTTTCGCCCTGGTCCTGGTCCTTCATGCGCATCATGTCCTGTGCTAGATTGCTCCATTTGCCCAGACGGAATGATCCGCTATCCTGACCATAAATCATCACTCCGCTGGACTCAATGGCATTCCGTACATGAGAGCGATGGGTCGAATGTGTAGTATCGATGAAGGTACTTTCGTGCAAAATTCGTTCGAACGCATAGCAGTGATGGAGCAGACGGACTTTCCTAGACTTCCGGCGGTTTAATCCCCGTAGACGTATAAACTTCTCCGCTTCGAGGAAATAGCACTCTGTTTGATCACGGCTCCCAGTGACCATTGATATCTGAACCGTAGTAAGAAGTGCCATTAATATCGACTTGTACTTTGCTGCTTTCGGTATGTCGTACGCTGTCTTCAACATCGCTCGGACATGTTCTCGAGCCTGTTGTTTGTACGCTTTGCCCTGATCGAGCCACATTTGAGAGTTGGTGATGCCGCCTAAGCTAAAGGCACTAATGGCCAAGGTTCCGTAGAAAGCACACATACTGGCATGATCCATGGAATCACCAAGCGTGAGAGCTGCCAGACAATTTTTCGCGTGCGGAATGAAGAGGACATGCCACGGCGTTTTGCTGTGTCGAAATGGCGTCAAAAGTCTCAACACTGTCGTTTGATAATGCTTGAGGAGGAAAACGGCATCATGCGGGACAGCAGTGTCGGGTACCGGAATTAGTGAGCCTGAGGAGCTGCCAAAGTTTGATCCGAGACGCGGATCAATGCGCGTATCAGGAATCATAGGAAGAAATTGACAATTCTGCAAAGGCGGGTGAACAATTGGTGAGGACTGCATGTCGGGCAATGAGATGTCGTCGAAAACTTCTTGGATCCGGCTTGAATTCATTGATACATTCCACATATCGAAGTATGATGGCTCTAGATCCTGGTCAGATTGATCAAAGGGTGTTGTGTCGATCAACTGTTGTGTCGTCGGTGAGAAAACGGCATCTGATAGAAAGGAAAACCCCTCGGTTCCCTGAGTGAGATCTTGTGCCCCAGTGGTTTGTTCAGCTGGAGCAAGAATATTGTCGCACTCTGCTAGGGACGTCTCAGGACTGGTGTTCAAACGGAACGCGCCAAATGGGCCACGTGAAATCTGGATGTCGTCTTGTGCAGGTACTCCCTCGCATTCCTCATCAATTTGCGTCAGATTTCGAAAAACCAGTCGCGAAGGCACAGTTGACGTTAACCATTCACTCATAGACTTCCTTTCCTCTTCAGTGAGCAAAGGGCGACGGAAGCGAAGACTACCCGCTTCTGGAGGGTCCTCGAAATCGAAAAAGATGTTCTTCTCATACCCCCCGCACGTCAATCCCGCATTCGTGCAAGTTGAGCACGTTGGACGTGCTTCATCACATTTCGTATGACGACTCCGACACTACTCAAAGTCAGCCGAAAGGGAAAGTCAACGAGGCTAAGAAATGGCTGGGTGGCTTACTGTTGCGCATCCGCCAAATGACCGACTTCTGCCACTGCCGGATTCTCCAGGCAAGGAATCCATTCAAGTCATCGAGAAGACCTTCTCAGAACGGCATAACAGAAGGTCACAGAGAGCCGAGACATTGTGAATGCTATGCTTCTCAGATATATGCCATTGTCATGGCACAGTGCAGAAGAGGAAGGCTACGGCGAGGCATCGGACCGAAGCATGGTCGTCGGCCCGATGCGACATCTAGATGCAGTCTAGCGCCTACACGATGGTAAAACCTGCCCGATGCATCTTCTCAACCACAGTCCACCATCCAGGGCCACGTTAGTGATACGGATCTAAAAGATACACGCGCGTATTTGCTTGCCTCGTGCTTTATGCACGCTCCCAAATGCGGCCCCTGTCTAGCTTGCCTGCTTCCCCAGATTCCGCCGGTGGCTTGGAATGATGCTGGTACCGATAACAGGTAGTTACAGGGCTACCTGTAGGCCTACGAGGAGTCTTATAACTGATGCTTGTCCATCTCACATACATCAATGTGCCATGAGACTTCTCGCCGTCTCTTCCTCGTGAACCAACATCTTTTTCTCCCTCTCATTTAACTAGTCTTCTCAATTCTCCGCGCAGTCATGGCGCACGGCACCCTCACAAACGAAGCCCCTGAGAGCCTCAAGGACTATGACAAGATGCCGCCGACGCACGACCTGTCCAAACTAGAAAGCAATGCTCTCGGCGAGGTACACTTCGTCGAAGAAGCCGGCACGAGACGAAGTATCAAATCTCGCCATGCTCAGATGATAGCCATCGGTGGCACTATTGGAACAGGTCTATTCGTGGGTGCTGGTCAAGCCCTCTCCATCGGTGGCCCTGCTTTCATATTCATTGCCTACTCTTTGACTTCGATCCTTGTCTACGGTGTTGTCTCCGCAATCATCGAAGTCGCAACTTATCTTCCCCTCTCCGGTTGCTCAATGTCTTACTATGCGAGTCGATACGTATCTCCTTCGGTTGGGTTTGCCTTAGGCTGGCTGTACTTCTACTCTTTTGGCATCCTCGTTGCATACGAAATTACCGCTGCCGGTATAGTCATCAACTATTGGCCGAATAGTATACATATCGCAGTCTGGATAACCATAATGATGGTGGTCATCATAGCGCTGAACTTCTCCCCTGTAGGAGTCTACGCTGAGACTGAATTCTGGTTCGCCGGTATCAAAGTCATTCTCATAACCGGCTTGTTGTTGTTGGCCTTCATTCTTGCGCTTGGAGGGGGACCAACACATGATCGCTTGGGTATGTAAATTCACGTCACCGTAAAAACATATATTCGCTAACTGATCACTTAGGTTTCCGCTACTGGAATAATCCCGGCGCAACAAAGGAATATCTCACAGGTGGTTCTGGCGGCCGCTTCACCGCGTTTCTCTACGTCTGGGTTTTCTCTGGCTTCTCCTTCTACTTCGGACCCGAGCTCGTCGTCTTCACTGCTGGCGAGATGAAGAACCCCCGTAAGAATCTTCCGACAGCCGGTCGAGGATTCTTCATGAGGTTGATGATCTTCTACGTCCTTGGATCCCTCGCTATTGGAGTGATTTGCAACTCCACCGCTGATGGTCTGACATCAGGCGAAGGAAACGCCAACGCATCCCCATGGGTTATTGCCATTCGCAATGCTCAAATAGATGTCTTGCCTTCTATCGTCAATGCTGGCGTCCTCACATCCGCTTGGTCTGCCGGTAACGCATATCTATACATGTCAAGTCGTTCGCTATATTCGCTAGCCGTTGCAGGAAACGCGCCCAAGATTTTCGCCAAATGCAACAGATACGGGTTGCCCGTCTACTCAGTAATCGCTGCTTGTTGCTTTGCACCCTTGGCATACCTCAATGTTGCCAGTCAAGCTGGTGTGGTGTTCAATTGGTTCATCAGCCTGACCAACACTGCAGGCTACACATCTTGGATAGTCTGCTGCATCATATTCCTTCGCTTCCGGAAGGCCTGCAACGCACAGGGCGTTTCGGTGCCGTATCAATCGAAGGTACAGCCCTATGGCGCATGGATCTGTTTGGTGATATTCACGTTTCTCCTCCTCATGAATGGCTTCACTCAATTTTTCCCTGGGCAATTCACCACTAGTGGATTTTTGACAACGTACCTGGGTATTCCTCTCTTCCTTGTCCTCTGGTTGGGCCATAAGCTCATCGCAGGACGGAACACGCCTTGGATGTTCCGTCCTCTAGATGTGGATCTAACTACAGGGACCAGAGAAGTCGAGGCTGATGCAGAGATGTGGACAAGGTTGGACGAAATGAAGCACGAGAGCAACGGATCAAAGCAGTGGTATCAGAAACTATGGGCGGCTTTCAAATAGATTTAAAACCAGGGTTCGGCTCATGTATGGTGTCGTACAATAGTTTTAGTAGAACATGTAGAGATTTCATGTTTATCAATGTACAGATTTTCAAACCAAAATCTTCCATTCACCATTACCACGAATTCACCGAAAGGATTCTGTTTCATAAGGTTGATTCTAATGCTCATCGTTATGGTGGAACCTGGATGTAGAATGCACTATTTCTTGTACTATGCGGCTCAAAGGTGGTTGACCGATCTTCATCGCGTAAATACAAGAGGCAAATTAACGATTTAGCTAGCCTATGAGATGACTAACGACAGCTATCAGAATCTCTACCATCATTCGATGATTGTAAAGATAGGAGTCGTGGTCTACCTTAGGTAAGCCTTTTGCCACCCCCGTACAACACAATCGTCAAGGCTGACAAAAGCGGAAAGTCACCCCGGTTAGTACCAAACCTCGATATCGGTTATACGCGCATAATCGTTCGCCGAGCTATCATTTTGTCGCTTGTGACATGCCCACCGTCAACCCCGCGTTGGTGGGGCACGAGTGTTCTGCAGATTAGGAAGTATACGTCAAGCTGCTTCAAGCCGTTGCGGGCAAGTCGAGCAGACACCTGCTTCCAAAGCTCGCTCCAGACTAACAAAAATTGTTCAAGTATCTCCTGACCACTTTTACTTCCTCTCCAGCCTTGCTATACAAAACACTTGCATTGGCTTGTTGCTCTTCATTTGATCAACTGCATATCATTATCGTTAGAAAAACCTGTCTGTGGGTAACTTGAAATCATGGGATCCATGCCCCAGTCCGAAACCTACGACATCCTCATTATTGGAGCCGGACTTTCCGGTGTCTACAGTCTTTACACGCTCCGCCAACGTTTCCCAAACTACCGCATTCGTGTCCTCGAAGCCGGCTCGAATGTTGGAGGCGTTTGGTACTGGAACCAGTATCCTGGTTGCCAAATTGACACAGAGTCCCTTAGCTATTGTTATTCCTTCGACAAGGAATTACTTCAGGAATGGGAGTGGAAGGACACTTTCGCTTTCCAGCCCGACACTGTGGCGTACATTCAACGAGTCGCAGAGAAGCACAATCTTTACAAAGACATCGAATTCGGTACACGGGTTAGATCTGCACATTGGGATGAGCATGCAAGAACATGGACTTTTGTCGATGAGAAGGGACGAGAATGGAGCACAAGATTCTTTGTTAGCTGTCTAGGATTTCTCTCGTCGCCGACTCTTCCAGCGATACCCGGTCTCCAGAACTTCAAGGGCCAAGCTTTTCACACTTCGAGGTGGCCCGACAATATCGATATCAAGCGTGACTTCGCAGGGAAGCGTGTGGGCGTTATCGGCACAGGCGCCACCGGCATTCAGACGATAACCGCAATTTCTAAAACAGACGCGTACAAATCCCTCACCGTCTTCCAACGGACCGCTAACTGGTCGGCTCCTCTACGAAACACAAAAATCACACCAGAACAGATGGTAAAACACAAAGGGCAGTATGAAGATATATTCGAGGCTTGTGCGGCAACACCTTCACAATTCATGCATCAGGCGGATCCCCGCAACACCCTCGACGTACCAGAAGAGGAGCGTCTTGCGTTTTGGGAAAAGTTGTACAACGAACCTGGATTCAGCAAATGGCTCGGCGTCTTCAAAGACACATATACAGACCGCGAAGCTAACCGCCTCTACTCCGAATTTATTGCTTCAAAGATTCGGGACCGGGTGAAAGATCCCGAAGTAGCTGACAGTCTGGTCCCGAAAACGCACGGCTATGGAACCCGTCGCGTGCCGCTTGAAAGCGGATATTTCGAACAATTCAACAAGGAGAATGTACACCTAGTGGACCTTAAGAAAACTCCTATAACGCATGTCACGGAGACGGGCATCGTAACCGATGATGGGAAGGAGCACGAATTGGATGTGTTGATATACGCCACTGGCTTTGATGCAATCACTGGAGCCTTTAATGCCATCGAATGGCATGCAAAGGACGGGCGACCCCTCATCGCCAGCAAGGGAAGCAAAGATCACGAGCGCGCAATTTGGCCTTCCCACCGGCCCTCCACCTTCCTCGGTATTCTCGTTCCCTCTCTGCCGAACACTTTCATGGTTCTCGGACCACACCAGCCATTTGGAAATGCTACCCGTAGCATTGAATGGGCCGCCAATGTCATTGCAGATCTCCTTGCTTACTGCCAGGACAAAGGCCTTACTTATGTAGAGCCCACTCTAGAGGCGGTCGAACAGTGGACACAGCATGTCATTGAGTGCAGCAAGGGAGGACTGGTGAATGAGGTGGACAGCTGGATGACAGGCGTCAATGGGAACGTGGAGGGTAAGACGGAGAGGGTTGTTGCAAGATACGCAGGCAGTGCAAAGGAATACCGGCGGTGGTGTGAGGATTGTAAACAGAATGGCTACAAACAGCTAGTCCTTGCGTAGTTTGTTTGAGCACATCAATTTCTACATATATATGGCATTAACTAAAATTAATTTTTTTGAATACGTTGTACACAGGCGATGTTTTGACGATGGTTTCGTAGACACGATTGGGTTCTTTATCTATCGAATTTCGAAGTTGGGCATTTGAATGCGTAACTTCCATTCTAGACTCTTGATTCAATATATTTGATACTAGAATACGTATAGACGTATGAACACGAGCCTCTACACGGGCAATGTTCTAGAACTATTCGCAGGACCCGTGACCATGCCTACGGGTATCGCACGTATGGTTCGCATAGTGATTGGTTGGTATACTTGCCCCGGATAAGGATCTTGCAACAGATACGTCTATTCATGCGAACGGCCGGCATAGACCGAGCGTATCTCCCCGCATTGCGGCAGCGCCCTACGATAGCGCGAGCCTGGTGGTTGGTGGCCGGTAGTACGCAGTTTTGAAAAGGAAAGCTTCCCCTGGAGGGTCTACCCCACCATGATACACCCAACGAGGAAACCAACACCGTCTCCACACCCTCCCATCACCGTCAGAAGCCGATACCGCGGAGAACAATGGGCGTCAAATACCCCTTTGAGCAAATGACTTGCTCACATACGCATCGAAATCCTCCCACAAGACAAAAGCCCCCAGCTGGCAAGCTCGCACACAATCTGCACTAAGCCACGAAAGAATAAGCTACCGATATGGACGTTCCAGGCTTCGCTCTCATCACTGGCGCGGCATCAGGTATCGGACGCGCGTGCGCAAAGGCTTTTCTGAAAGAGGGATCCGCAGGCATCGCTCTCCTCGACCTGAATGAAAGCGCACTCAAACAAGTCCAACAAGAGCTCACAGCATTACTCTCGCCGCCGACAAAAGAGGGCCAGACAAATGGCTTCCTGAGCAACGGCACACCCCAGAGTTCCAAGCCTAACTGCCGGATCGAGATATTCCCCTGCGATGTTTCCAACGAGGAACAAGTCACCGACGCCGTCAAGACCGCCGCGTCCACCTTCGGCCGGCTGGACTACGTCGTCAACGCGGCCGGCATCGCCATGAAGCACATTGGCGGCACGGCCTTTGCCAAAACAGAGGACTGGAAACGCATTTTGGACATCAACCTCAACGGAAGCTTCTACGTCGTGCGGGCTGCAGCCGCTATAATGCTGGAGCAGAAGCCGCTTGTATCGCGCAGCTCCGGACAAGGCACCCGAGGCTCCATTGTCAACTTCTCTAGCATCCAAGGCGTTGTTGGCGTTACCCTCTCGGGTGCCTACACTGCGAGCAAGCATGCTATCATTGGGCTTACGCGCTCGACCAGCGAAGACTATGCGGGGAAGGGGATACGGGTGAATGCCATTCTCCCTGGATACACGGAGACGCCGTTGACGATGGGCAATGAAGGAGTCAGGAAGGCAATGGAGGAGCGAGTCGGAACTGCAGTGCCAATGCTGAGAGCTGGTCAGCCGGAAGAGATTGCAGACGGAGTGTTGTATCTAGCAGGCGGACGTAGCAGTTTTGTCGCAGGAAGCTGTTTGAGCGTAGACGGAGGATATACGTCGAGATAAAGCACATACGTAGTAATGTTATATACCATCTTGAATCTATTCTAAATCGCTTTCGTCAAAAAGTCTAGTTGTTGCTCTTCAAACTTTGTGAAGTTTGGGCTTGGCCTCTGTAAAAGCGGCCTCGTTGCGCGGGCCATGGCTCAGGCCGTCCCTAGGAAAATGTATTAGATTACAATCGCGCGCTCCTGCTTGCTCTAGTTGGCACGCATATACACGGAGAGCGGCAAAACTTACTTCTTTCCACGACCTCCAAAACCCCATCTAATTTGGTTTGCCCACCGCCCTTCCACGCCGAGATCGTCTGCCCACGTCCATACAAGTCCAGGGTTCTTCTGGAACATTCTACCCGCGAGGATGATATCTAGACCATCCTTTTCCAAATACCCATTCGCTTGGTTACCCTCAGTGATGGAGCCGACGGTGCCCACGAGCATCTTACCACCGACTTTATCCTTGACTGCCTTGGCGAAGGGCTCCTGGTAGCCTGGACCACCTTTGATTTTCTGCTGCTCGTGAAGACCGCCCGAGGAGACGTCGAGGACGTCGACGCCTTTCTCCGCGAGGATCTCAGCGAGCTTGACGGTCTGATCGACAGTCCAACCATCGATACCAGCTTCATCCAGCCAATCTGTGGCACTGACGCGAAGGAACAAGGGGTAATCTTCAGGAATGGTCTGCCTGGCAAGTTCGACTACTTCGAGCGTCAAGCGAATGCGGTTCTCGAATGAGCCTCCGTATTCGTCTGTTCGTTTGTTTGAAGCCGGGGACAGGAAGGAGTGAAGTAGGTACCCGTGGGCGTTATGGATCTCAATGGCATCGAAGCCTGCCTTTAATGATCGCTCAATGGCGGCTTTGAATGCCGCCTTATAGGTCTCAATATCTTGTTTTGTCATTTCCTTGGGCTGCGCATGCTTATCATTGAATGCAGTGGCGCTTGGTGCATAGACATTATCCGGCCAGCCGCCCTGCGCTTCCGTCGCGATATCGCCCATGCTCAACCAGGGCGCGACAGTACTGGCTTTTCTGCCGGCATGTGCGAGCTGTATGCCGATTTTCTGGTTCTGCGAATGTGCAAACTCTACAATCTTGCGCAGCGGCTCGATCTGCGAGTCCTTCCAGATGCCGCAGTCTTGGGGCGTGATGCGACCTTCAGGGACAACGGCGGTGGCTTCTATGAAGGTAAGGCCAGGGCCACGCTGTATTATGCCACCGAGATGGGTGAGGTGCCAGGGAGTTTGATGGCCATCTTCTGCCGAGTATTGGCAAAGGGGTGAGACCTGTAGGGCCTTGTTAGTTCCTGCTATCGATGACGATATGTCGGCGGATACGGATGCTTAGAAATGCCTAGAGAAGGAGGGCACTGATATCCAAAGTCTGAATGTGCAAGGTTGTCGAGGAGATCTTACAGCAATACGATTCTGCATTGTCAGTCCGCGAAGCTTGAGTGGGGTGAAGAGCTTCGGAATGTTGCTGCTACCATCCTTCATGCCTAAAGCTGTTCCTGCGGGTGGATCTTGCTGCGGCGTAAAGTACGAAATCTGGGATCGTCAGCATAGCTCACAGGTGATTGTTGAGATTCAATCTTACGCCTGGTGCAGCTTTGTTCGTAAGGTGATTTTCTCCTTCGACCTCCTTCGGAAGGCCATGATGCGAGTGTTGCGTGGTCGTCATGGTCGTAAAGATGCAATAAAGACTAACTCAATACTTTACAGGCTTCAATTGAACGATGGAATGATAGCGAGATCAATTAGAGCAGCCACTACTGTTTATATAGCCATCCCACTCTTCCTAGAATGCCGAAGAGTGACGTGCGTTCCGAAAGTTCGATGCCGGACTTGGTGCCGCGGGGCACGATATGTGCCCCGCCTTCCCGAATAGCACGTAGCACGCCACGCTCTCCTGGTTGATTTGTAAGTTTTACGGTGGGACTTTGCTTGCCACTAGATTGCCTGGTTGAGCAAAGCCCCGAGGGTATTAAGAAATGTCAGATTGGATAGATGCATCTTGTTTGAGCGCCGTTGGTGCGGATACTTGGGAAAAGACATTGAAGACGCGCATGCGGTCTCGAGACTGCTGACGTGCGTTGAGGACTCGCTACTAAGCCAACCTTCACAAGCTCGAAGACCATTATCGTTGGCACAACCTCGTCTGTTGTGTATTTATAAGCGCATAGCGTCAAGGTAGAGTTTTGCTCAAAAGCGTAATTGCAGCGGACAGATTCGGCAATGCCGATTTTATGCCGAGGCGTAAGAGCAGAAATTAATATTCTGAAAATTTGTACGCCGCTGGTGGAGAATATGCTTTGAAATGCCAATTCGCTCGTCATAGATGGTGGCCCGTTGGGGACATGAATCACGATGCAATCATAAAGAGGAAAGAGGAATCGGTGTGATTGAAAAGTGCTAAAACCTCTTCGGTTACACAGACTTTTCAGCCTCAAGAATCACTCAAGGGTGCTCCTCTGGTCTCCCACTGCATAATCGTATCTGGATTGTTAATTGGAACATCTGTAAGACTTATGCATACTCTGTAGCATGATGATGGTCCTTGTCTAGCTCGAAGACTTTCTGGTCAGGCTGCTGATCGGCACCAAGCCTTGAGTTAAGGCTGTCTCACATATAGGTCCACAACAGCGCAAGCTCTGGGCATGCCAACCCTTTAGTGCTGCCATCGATGCGGTGCAGCAAGATGCCGAAAGAGGAAACTTGGACGATGTACTTCCAATATCTCTACCGTACATGATGACTAGAGGAGTCCGTGGAGTACCAGATGACCTAGCAAACGACTTCTTCGTTTGACATTGATTCTAGCCAAGCGACACATTCTCTGTGGATATGGCCAACTCGTATCAATTTCGATGGTTATTGCCCAGAGGACGAACTCCCAGGGGTGGGGCCGTGACTCGGTCTTGGTGTTGCTGACAGGAGAACTCCAAACCTATGACGGTTCATGCTAGAGTGCCAATATTTAGCGCTGCGATCAATGGACGAGAGAAATGCCGCATCCGGAAAGCAAAGAACCGGTGTGATAGGATGACAGGAGAAACAAGACATTGCGAAAAGCTTGCTCGCGATGTTGAGAAGCGATGTAGAGTCGAAGACAGCGACATATGACGTAGGTAGTAAGAAGGCCGAGAGCAAGTAGACTTCCTTTGGCGTTCACGCAAAAAATGATCACAATGAAGAAAAATGAAATGGATTCCACCAAAGACGGCTGTAATTTGGACTTTGAGGAAAAAGCCAAGCAATCAAAGAAGGTGGAACAAATGACAGCTTACGTGCGCAGCCCTCTTGCCTGAGGTCTAGTTAAGGTTGTCCGCCCTGTCAAGATTAAGAGGCAGTGTTCCATATTTGGCCCACCTAAAAGAAAAAAGGCCGCCTCACCAAAACATGTCTGTGCTACATGTGACAATAGTAGCAGGTACAAGTGGAGTCAGACGTTATAGTGATTGTCGGTGAGTCACCCAATGATATGGCTACGTGTCTACAATAGAGGCATGATGCTGCCTCGTGAAAGAGTCACCGAATTGACCGGCCGGAGCTCATGCTGACTGCGGCAAAAGGAGTTCTGGCGACGTTGCGTTTTCCCCGGGGTCAGAAAGTGACCAACAGACGGGCTTGACAAGGCTGCGAAGAAGACACGGTGGAAAGTTCCCCTGTGGCGAAGCGGCGGGGCGCTTGGCGCATAGACGAGCGACAGCAATAGAAATCACCACGGACGGAGGAGAAAAGGTAGCCCCGAGGCTGCTTTCATCGAGTCTACACGCAAGGAGGATGCATGTATTGGTTGATGGCTCCGAGGGTGAAAGAGTGCTTCCCATGGTGTACAGTACAAGCCCTGAGCAAAGAGGTACAACCAACCGTGCATAGTATGTAGTGCCGCCGTAGACTCTGTTTGCTTGCACCGCCGGCCGCTATGATGACCGACGGAGCGAATCTTCTAGCAGCAGTCGGGGTATTTTTATTACACGTGTCCTGTTGCATAATTGAGGCTGATGTACCGCTTGGGGGGAAATGGCAGCGCAGTGGCGGCTACCCAGGCATGCTAACCCGCTTTCGGAAGGCGGTGAAGCGCGGAAAGCTCAAGAGACCACATTTCCACAGACCGAAAAGTCCAGGACCCAGAGCTCCATATAACGCCAACATCCGCTGGCTTTGCTCCCCTCCTCTATCTTGCAACTCGCCCATCCAGCGCAGCCTTCTTTTCTACTTTCTTTCCTTTTCTTCTAGATACCCGGAGCTGGGCCTTTGTCTGCTCCACCCCTCCGCCACAGCAGCTCGCTATCAGAGCACTGCCGCAGCTTCCCCCGCTGTCTGCACCACATTCCCACAATGGCACGCAGGTCGCGGAGCGCAAACCAGCACTCAACATGGTCCATTGCCTTCTACCTTCTCCTCGTCCTCGTCGGCGGTCTTATGCTGGCGAGGACAGCCCGCGCAGAGGACCAGGAGCCGCTTAAGGACAACTCCAACGCTGTCTCTGGACCCGTCATTGGTATCGATTTGGGCACAACCTACTCTTGTGTTGGTATTATGAAGAATGGCAAGGTTGAAATCATGGTCAACGATCAGGGTAAGTTTCGATTTCGCCGAGTGTGCGCTGGCGAGAAGCTGACAGGTGTCTTTTACAGGTAATCGTATCACACCATCTTGGGTCGCCTTCACCGATGAGGAGCGTCTGGTCGGAGACGCCGCGAAGAATCAATACGCAAGCAACCCCCACCGGACTATTTTCGACATTGTGAGTGCTGCTTTTGCTCTGCACACAAGACTAGGAGCTGACAATTGAGCAGAAACGTCTTATTGGACGCAAGTTCAACGAGAAGGAGGTCCAGAACGACATCAAGCACTTCCCCTTCAGCATCGTGAACAAGAATGGCCAACCCCGCGTCAAAGTCGAGGTCCACAAGGAGGAAACTACCTTCACTCCTGAGGAGATTTCCGCCATGGTTCTTGGCAAGGTACGAGTCGCCTCAAGTCTCGCATGAAACGAGCTAACAAGACGCAGATGAAGGAGGTTGCAGAGAGCTACCTCGGCGAGACGGTCAAGAACGCCGTCGTTACGGTCCCCGCCTACTTCAACGACGCTCAGCGTGCCGCCACCAAGGACGCTGGCACCATCGCCGGTCTGAACGTCCTCCGTGTCGTCAACGAGCCCACCGCTGCCGCCCTGGCCTATGGCTTGGACAAGACCGACCAGAAGGAACGCCAGGTCCTTGTCTATGATCTCGGTGGTGGTACCTTCGATGTGTCTATCCTCACCATTGAGGAGGGCGTGTTCGAGGTCCAGTCGACCGCCGGTGACACTCATCTTGGTGGTGAAGATTTCGATAACCGTGTCATCAGCTACTTCGCCAAGAAGTACAACAAGGAAAATGGCGTCGATATCAACAAGGACGCTAAGACCATGGGTAAGCTCAAGCGCGAGGTTGAGAAGGCCAAGCGCACGCTCTCGTCCCAGAAGACCACCAAGATCGAAATCGAATCCTTCCACAAGGGCCAGGACTTCTCCGAGACCCTCACCCGCGCCAAGTTCGAGGAGCTCAACGCGGATCTTTTCAAGAAGACGCTCAAGCCTGTGGAGCAGGTGCTCAAGGACGCCAAGCTCAAGAAGGGTGACATTGACGACATTGTCCTGGTTGGTGGTTCTACCCGTATCCCCAAGGTCCAGCAGATGCTCGAGGAGTACTTTGGAAAGAAGGCTCGCAAAGACGTTAACCCCGACGAGGCTGTCGCTTTCGGCGCTGCTGTTCAGGGTGGTGTCCTCTCTGGTGACAAGGCCACCGACACCCTCATTCTTATGGACGTGAACCCTCTTACTCTTGGTATCGAGACCACCGGTGGTGTCATGACCCACCTCATCAAGCGTGGTACCACTATCCCCACCAAGAAGAGCCAGATCTTCTCCACTGCTGCCGACAACCAGCCCGTGGTCCTGATCCAGGTCTACGAGGGTGAACGTTCTATGACGAAGGACAACAACCTGCTCGGCAAGTTCGAGCTTACCAACATCCCGTAAGTCACCGCAACAGCCCGCTCATTCGGATCATAGCTAACAGCCTCTAGTCCCGCACCACGTGGTGTTCCCCAGATTGAGGTCACTTTCGAGCTCGATGCCAATGGTATTCTCAAGGTTTCTGCCGTCGACAAGGGCACTGGCAAGAGCGAGACTATCACCATTACCAACGACAAGGGCCGTCTTACTGCCGAGGAAATTGAGCGCATGGTTGAGGAAGCCGAGAAGTACGCCGAGGAGGACAAGGCTACCCGTGAGCGCATCGAGTCCCGCAACAAGCTCGAGAACTACGCCTACAACCTCAAGAACCAGGTCAACGACGAAGAGGGTCTTGGCGGCAAGGTCGACGACGATGACAAGGAGACCCTCCTGGAGGCCGTCAAGGAGACTCAGGACTGGCTCGAGGAGAACGCCGCTACGGCTGCCTCTGAGGACTTTGACGAGCAGTTCGAGAAGCTGTCCAACGTGGCCTACCCCATCACCTCCAAGCTGTACAGCGGAGGTGCCGGCGAGGAGGCTGACGAGGATGCTGGCCACGATGAGTTGTAAATGGGACTTTAAAAGTTTCGATAGATTGATTTGCATTGATGAAATGGAGCGCGCCCGCGATTTGGCGGTGTATGAGTAGCTTACCTGCAATGGTCCATGACTTAGACGTCCTTGGGGACGCGGAGTATTTTAGGATTTGGTATGAGTATTATTCTACAATGCAAAATAACTTCAATGATTGCTTGATGAGATGCAAGACTGTGACGTGCATATGTGGTGTGAGAGCGAAGCGGAGTCCCTTGCTTTAGTAGTGTTGTTGCACTAGCCGTCCCTTCCGGCAGGAACGGTCGCAGCATTCCTCACCCACGGTTCATAGCGGACAAGTATCGTGAAGCTTATCTCAACCTTTCTCTACTCATCCATCCTCATGATCATCGCTCTGTGAGCCCGACTTACACTATAAATCATATCAAAATGTCGTACATACCTCTCCCATGCCCTCGCACGCAAGACACCAGCCAATCCAGGTCACCCAGCTAGGAAACGCGTGCCAGGTTGAACCAAAAGAAAGCCATGGAAAAATGGCCAAACATCAACCGCGGGCCTTGAACGGAGCAAACAACGAGTAAAAGAGAGTGTATACACAAACAGACAAATAGACAAACAAACCATCCGTTCGCGATCGAGACTCTGTTCGGCCCACGCAACCATGGAGCCGAAATGAGCAGCACAGCGCCGCGACCATGGACGAGATCATATAAGAGAGGGAGAGACAGAGAGAGCTGGATGATTGGTAAGAGGCTAACATCGTGGACTGGCATGGGTTGTTTCATTTCGCTTGGGCTCGGCGTGCGAGAACAAGCGTGCGAGAATGGCGTACGAGAGACTGCGTGCGAGAACAACAACATGCGAGATGGTTGGTATGGGTGCATGGAGCGACAGGGGTCCTCGACGACCATGGGCAATTGATGTTTTTCGATCTTTCAAAAAAAAAAAGGTCCTGTTTCGCAATAAACAAGAGAAGACATGCTTGGTTGGTTGGGACTCGATCAAGAAAACAAAATTACAGCGGCAACGTTTAGCCGCGGCGCGAACGGAGGGAGCAAGACGGATGGAGGAATGGTAGCGCCCAAATAACCGGTGCAAAACAGGGCAAACCAAGGAGAGGCAATCTATTCACGAGGGCCAGAAGCAGCAGCGATTTTCAGGTACGCGAGAGGACTTATTTTTAACTTGTTTGATTACATATGCGTAGAAATAGGTAACACTAAGAATTTTAGACAGTTAAACAAGATACATTGACCAGGAAGCGTAAAATGGCTGGGTAATAGACACACACACACGCACACACGGACGACCCGTGTCCGGAAGCGTTATCCTGCATCTGCTTACGATAAAGATACCCGAAAGGTTTACGAAGGGGTATCAGTGAATGGCAAACAAGATACAGAACATGACGGGGTAGATGGAGGCATATACAAAAGAGGAGAGACGTTTACGAGGGCCAGGAACGGCTGTCCTGGATGGTGACCTTGACGTGCTCGCCATCGCCCATCTGGCATCCACCGGATGGGTCCTTAGTGAAGGGGTCCTTGCCGACCATGCAGGGTCCGAGGGTGGCGGCTCCGAGATCGAGCTTGTAGTCACCGCCGCCCTTGCCGCACTTTTGGCCGCTGGTGCAGACGAAAGTGCAAGCTAGCTGGCCATCCTTGACACCGGAAGTGCACTTGGAGCCAACAGCGGACATGACGATGCCCTTCATGTTGATCTCACGCGAAACATCGAAGCAGCCGTTCTCGTTCTCCTTTGCGGTGAACTCGAGGATGGACTCGTTGAGAAGACCGTCGACGAGGACGGAATCAGAGAAGGCGACACCAAAGCCGCCGGACTTTCCGTAGGGAATGGAAACGGTGAGGGAGTCGCCGGCACCAAGGTAGTGGTAGATGTCGGGGGTAGCGGCGTTGATCCACATGGTGGTGGCGCCCCAGCCGATGAGGGCAGCATCGGAGCTGCCATCGTTGACAAAAGTCATCTTGTACTTGCCATCATCGCCAAGCCACATGTTTTCGTCGTTGGCATCGACCTTGTTGAGGCCAACGCCGGAGAAGACGCCAAGCTTGGCGAACTTGGAAAGGCTGCCAGTGCTGCCAGACGACGACGAGGACGACTGGGTGGCCTTGGACTCCTGTGCGGAGCTGGAGCTGGAGGCTTCTTCGGTTTCGGCGGCCTTTGTGGAGGTGGTGGTGGGGGAAGCAGGGGCCGGGGCAGGCGTGTAGGCGGCGGCGGGCGTCGAGGCAGGAGCAGCGGCAGCGCTGCTTCCGCCGTAGTTGACGGTGCTCCAGTTCAGCAGGGTGTCCCAATCCTTTTGGTCCATGCCATAGACATCATTGGCGACGCGCTTCCAGTCGACGTCGTGGGCGTTGCGCTTCTCCTGGCTAGAAAACGGTCAGCAAACAAGGACAAAAAAAGAGAAGGGGAGATATTGGGGCAGACGAACGCGTTGCGGCGGTGGAAGTGAGCATGGCGGGCATCGGTGGCCACGGCCTGGCCGATGGCGATGGTGCTCAGCACCAGAGCAGATTGGTATCGCATGTTGGGAAGAGTTTGTGCACGCTGGAAGTCTGGGCGTCGAAGGGGTTAAGTGGTACAGGTGGACAACAATGGATTGTGGCGGCGGCGGGTGGTCAAAGGAGTGAATGAAGGAAAGGATGAGTCGTCGTCAATGGGGCAGAGAGTGGCTGCGTAAAGGAGTGAACGCGCGACGGCTGCCGGTGCAAACGAGGGGAAGGGTAGCAATTTGAACCCGGGGACGGCCAAGTGACTTGGAGGAGGGAAAAGGGAAGAGGAGGCCGCGGCGACGCAGGATTCAAGAGGACGGGCGGACGCTCAGGAGGGCTGGCCTGTGCCAACGGAGACGGACCGGGGGGGGGGCGCAGACGGGCAGGCAGCGCGAGTCGACGAGGATGGAGGCAGCTCATCTCCCGGGGCCCCTGCTGGACGCCCGAAGCGGCAAGGCGGCTGCAGCACGCCGCGACAATCACCGTCGTTCATCTCGCGCGCGGCGAATGGGCCACGGTGCCTGGCTTTAGGGGGGAGGCCCTGATTGGTGTGCCTGACGGCGGCGCCGGCGGCGTGGCCCCGACGTTTCGCGTCCTGGAACGGCAGACACTTGTCTCTTGTTCGCTGTATTGTACACACACGCCGCGTCGGGAATAGAGGTACTTGTATGTACCGTGTGTGCATGTGTGTGTGTGTGTGTTACTGTGTATGACGAGACTGGCGCCCACGTGTGAGCCATCCATTTGCCCTCGTCCCGGCGCGCCTCTCACCCTCACCACCACCACCACTTCTGACTGCGACGACGTGCGCCGTCAGCTATTCTCCCCCCTTCCAAGCTGCTCGTCCCCACATGCCCTCTGGGCCGAGAACAATCAAGTGCTGGCACTCGGCCTTCCTTGTTTGCTGGCCGCGCAATGAGCATGTGCGCTTTTGTGGGGATCCCTGCCCGCCATTGGCCCGCCCACTGCTTTTGTTCTGCTCGCCGCCAGATCAAGTGGGCCGCCGCCGCCCCCTTCACCACAACCGCCTCGCACTATCTACACACGACTTGCAAAAATGCCCGTCTACCGTGCCATTCACAAGAAATGCAACTCTTCTTGTCTTCTCGGCGTCTGTTGGCCTCTCTACTTTCTAGCTTCTTAGCATCGGCGGTGCTTGCCTTGGCCTCGGGTCAGCGACGACCTCGCTATTCTTGTTCCATCAGCACAAACCACTCCCTATTGTCCCTATTGTCCCCTTGTCCTATTGTGTCATTGTGTCATTGTCCCCTTGTCCCCATTTGCCATCAGCCATCAACCATCAGCCATTTGCTCCTTGCACACTGCCCTCCTGCGCTGTGACGCAAGCTCCCACGCACTCACGCAAAGTCTTCACACGCGCCTCAACGCCTTCCTGTATCCCAGCTCCACTTGATGGCACAAACTGCCGGCGGCGTGCAGCCTGCCGCAAGCCACGCCCCGATGCGCCGATAAGCTGCCATCGCAACGTGGTCGGACGCAAGGAACCGTCCAACGTCCCCTCCACTCGGCTTCTTGGAACACCCACCGCTCTGCACCCGGCTCGCCTACCACGTATGTACTACGGCTGAGCATGGCCATGGCTGCGTCCGCCTGAAGACAAGTATGTAAAAAGTCCCATCGACGTGGAGCGTAGTGGTTGGCCGCTGCCACCATAAGTCCCGAAACCCCACCAACGGCGTCCAACGTTTTTTTGCTCCCGCCGCCACTGAGCGCAGAGCTTTCTGCAACAGGAAAAAATCTTTCTTGCTCGTTTTTCCTGCTTGTGCAGTAGCCTGCTTCAGAGCTGCCATGCTTCTCTAGCGACATCCCAAGTGGAAGGTATGCCATGAGTCGGACCTGCCACTCGGTGACGTGGTAACTGGAAGGCACACCAGCAAGCTTTGCATCTTGATCGTCTCTCCTCATCTTGCTCGCTTCATCGCAATCATGGAATCAGCATCGCGTCTGCCATGGCTATGTTTATCGCGGGGCATCCGCGCGTCTGCATGTCAGCTCAGCATCACAACCCCAGCACCACAAAATATCACCCTCTAAATTTATAACTCAACAATCGCTCACGCCAGCCCAACATGTCGCTATCGATACACTGCCGTCCCGCTTATCGATATAGACCATGACATCACTCTAATAAACGAAGCCCATGCGAAGATGTGCGTACTCAGGGTTTCCGGGGAGATTCCCAAACATCACTTTACATGAGGCCTCAGAGCCTCCGATGGTCCGACAGCCGATCTGATGACTACGTTTGTATAGAACCAGGGAAGCTATACTCGTGTCCAGACCACAGGATGCGGCGAGATTGTGCTCCATAGTGTGAACTATAGTTCCAGATTATCTCGCTCTGTTGGTAAGCGAGCAGATACGCGACGATCTACGACGGCTGCAATCCTACCAAAAAAAGACATGGACTTGGGTTGCATGGAGAAGTGATTAGGGCGGGCTGGGGTCAGAACGCTAAGCGCAGAGTAAAAAGCCTGAAGCGACGACGATACAGATTCTCGAGTCCACCTTTGCGTAGGTGCACGCGAAACAGAAACACATGTCGTGCCTGCGTCTGCGACATGCGGCTTTGAGTCGAGGTGGTGGGCGGCTCGGACGCGATGCAACATTGCGTCGCTGCACCACAAGTAACGAACCTCTTCGCTTCCTACGCACCACCCGACCGTGACCTGTGATTCTCGTCTGGACAGTTTCTCCACTACGAGACCTACCTGCAGATGCATTGTCGGAACTGCGACGTTTCGCTTGCCGTCGATCTGCAGCTCTCGTCGGAGACGAACAAGGTAGGTACCTACGGGGAAGGATCCCTCGCGTGCGCTTGAGCCGCAAATCCTTCCGCTTCAGACTGCGCAAGTCACTCCTCTTTCGTCTCTGCCCCCAAACACCTTCAACCTCCATTTTGCATTCGCACGCACTCAGCCAAGGTCACAAGGCGTCCGTAGCCAACAGTCCGATCCGAACACGGGTTCGTTCGTAGGCCACCATTGCGGCTGAGACGCATGCGGAGTGCGTGTTTCGAAACATATGACGCCGGACTCCGCTCGTTCGTGTCACCCGGAGCTGGCCTGAACTTGCAAATGGCACATTAGCGTAATATTTTTTTTCCCGCCAGGGGCCTGATGAAAACATGTATAACCTTTTTTTTTTTGGCTTACTTTGTCTACAATTTCCCATCAATGGCTATAAGCGCTAGCTAGAGGTCGTAAGTGAGTTTGAGGTTGCGTACGTGTAGAGAATAGACCCAAAAAAAAGTTTCATCAGTCTTTCCAAGTCTCCTCGAGGCTCTCTCCTTGGCACAACAAACCTACCAATTTTTTTTTATTATCAATGAAAAAGAATTTGCATGTCATGTCATGCCCTCCCAGACCAAATCACCATGTTCTAGCTATCTACCTTGTGAAAAATTTCCCCCGTGTGACGCTTATGCTTTGCCCATCCGATGTTGAATAAATAATGGACAATAATGAAAGTAGTTAGTGCCAAAGTGCATTTGGCAAGGTCAAATCCAGGCCATTCACATTCACAATCACAATTACATTACAATCACATGGAAGCACATTTGAATTGAAGTGTCGGATTCTTCGATTATTCGAAGCCTATCGTACACCTCCCCTTCAGTCAGTCAGTCATTCAAAGGCCATTGCAAGCCTTGTTCACCCCCCCGTTCCCCTTCTCTAGAGCCCTCAGATATCCAAATAAAAATAAAAATAAAAAACCTCCCAAATGACAGCAGTAGCGAATGGACGCTCGAGACCAGCGGCGGTGGGTATCCCGAACAAAAAAAAAAGTCAAACAGTCAATGACTCGTCAAGCCTCCTTCTCATATATAGCTTCCATCATGAGAGAGCTATCGTCGTACTATAAACGTGTGGTGGTAGAGGTCTCTGTATCCAACAAAGAAAGAAGTGAACGCCATCGAATGCATGGGTTGTATAATGCAAAGAAAAATGTAATGGAAAAATTCCATGGTATCAGTCGTGATGAAAAGGAGACTCAGTTACGAGCATGGTCAGAAGTACTGTATACTTCTAGAAGCCGTAGCCTTGATTGCTCGGCGGGCCCATGTTGCTCCTTCCTGTCGGGTCCGGTCCCCATCCCGGCTGCCTCAAAGGTGCCGTAGCACTACGTTGTTGTGGTGTTGGCATCCCACGATTGGGAAGCGGTTGCGAGGCTTCGCGTCGTTGGATAGCTGACTGAAGCGTCGCGGGCACTCCAGCGCGAGGGTTTGTGGGTGGAGCGGTGGCCGCACGTGGAGACGTAGCTGGGCCCTGCGACTGCGCTGGGGATCCAGGTCGCAGAGCATTGGGTAGCTGGGGAGGCCGATAGGCATTTGGGCCGTTGTTCCCGTAGTATTGCTGAGGACCGTTGTCGGAAGGAGTCATCTCAACCGGTGACATCTCATAAGACGGCCCTAAAGTCGGGCCGCGCGAGTCATAAGGAGAGAACGTAGGTCCACCCAGAGGTGCACCTGGTCGACGGTTGGGGTAAGGTGCATTGCCTTGCCCAGGTGGTCCACGAACATCGCTGGGAAGAGGGGAGATCAGCTGAGGAGCGGGAGAAGCTCGACCAGTCTGGGTATCAACGGGTGGAAGGGCACCGCGCGGAGAATAACGATCTTGTGACATGGGTGAGTAGGGTCGGCCGGGCAGTCCATTCGTGCCTGGCCGGCGAGGTGGGCCGCCAAAGTAGTCGGCATTTCGGTCCAATGAAGGCATTGGCGGCATAGGAGACGACATGCCCATATCGCCAGCCTGGCTGAGTAGAGGAGCATTGGAACCAACTGTGTCAGAACGAGTCGGAGTGGGTCTCCCGTTGAGTGATGGCAAAGAAGGCTTCATGCCCATCGTCCGAGCTGTACTCATGGTGTTGGTCCGAGAGGGAGCATTGGATGTGTAGGGGGGAAGTGTTGTGGTCGTGCTCAGCGTGTCCGAACGCGCCATTGAGTAGATAGAGGAAGCATCGTCGTCTCCACCCAGCTTAGGTAGCGTGGGCATGCGGGGCCCTGCCTCTCCCTTCTTCATTCCCTGGCGTTCTTCTTTCCGGCGCTTCATGTCCTGCTTTTCCAAAGCCTTCTTGATCTTCTTGCTGACGATACGCTCTAGACGAGTCTCGATCTTCCTGCGGCAGTACTGGGTGAGACCGCCGTCGGCTTTGGGGACATAGTGCCAGAGGAAAAAGATGTAGAAGATGAGCGAGAGCAGGAGCGAGAGGGCAGCGATGACCCAAATGACAAGCGAGAACAACATGGTGAAGTAAATGATCGTCTCCCGCTTGTTTCCGGTCTGGGTCATGACCTCGATGTTCTTGAAGAACTGGACTACAGGAGATTGGTCCTTGGGTGCGGCGTGCTCGCCGGTGGGGAGCAGCTGAGCCTGCATAACGGCCCACAGGGTCAAGGCATTGATGGCAATCCGCGGGCCTTGTGCGAGGACGATGATCAAGGCACCTTTGAATTGAAAGTATACAAAGAGGGCAATGTAGTCGACTCCTTTTCTCGACTTTGTCAATTCGGCGAAGACCAGGAATCGGCGCCAACCTTGACCTTCCTTGGTCAAGCGCATACTCTGCCAGATGGCAGCAAGCGGCTCAAGGTAGCACTCGGCGACACCGCCAGAGCGGATGACGCGAATAGCCCGGATCCATCGGTATGCCAGAAAGACGTAGGAGACGATGATGCAGACGGCGAAGATCCACTTGGCTACCTCAAAGGGCACCTTGGGGCGGACCTGACTGGACCACTTGTTGAAGGCGAGCAGATTGACGGCGGTGAAAGCATCGGCAACGTAGACGGCGCCCGAGACGAGGACGAGCATCCACAACCAAACATACGAGAAGGGGGTCAAGCAGGACGTAGCCTTGAAGTCAGAGAGAGTCTGTTCTGATCAGTATGGCAGCCGAGGAAGCGATTGAGAATGCCACGTACAATGTAGTCCCACTTCTGCTCCTCGGTGACGGTGATGCCCTTTTCGCGATCGCCGCAGCACCCCATTGCTGCGGTTGGGTATTAATCTGTACAAAATCCGCTCAACGGTTGCAGGCCAGCTGTGAAGTAAGGAGTGACTGGAGCACTATGCCGGCATGGAGTCGTGCTCTGGAGAGGGGGGGGGCTGGAATTGAGCGAGGGTGATGGTGTTGGTGTTGGTGGTGACAGGCCGGCTGCGCACCACTAGCAAGCGCAGCAGAATGAGCGACAGGGAGGCCGTTGGGTAGAGCCGGTGGAGAAGGGAGGCCGAAGGCTTGGCGCAGGTGTGTCGGGATGAGGAATCGATGCTACGAGGGGGCGCTGCGCATGATGCGGTAGACGATTTGGGGAGACAGCTGTGGCACGGCGTGTCTGAGGCGCGCAATGCTTGAAATGTTTCGACAAGCGGGACGAGGGCTCCCGAGGCGTGGACGGGTTATATCAGCACGCTGACAATGGCAATGGCAATGGCAATGGCAACTGCGGGTGTATCGTGCTATTGTGCTGTTGTGGTATTGCCGGCGGTGGTGGGCAACGGGGCGCGAGGAAGTGCCGAGGGAATGCGCCGGTCGAGCGTGGGTGCGAATGGCTGGAATGAGCGACGTGAAATCGAAGACAGGCCGGCGTCTAGGTGCTTTGTGGGACACGTAGCGGCGAGGACGAGTGGTGATAAGGAGCGGACAGCGAGGGCAGACGCTCACCTCGGGGACGGTGGTGGTGGGCGGTGGGTGGTGGCTCCTGCGGGTGGCTCCTGCGGGTGGCTCCTGCCCTGTGTGGTCAGCGGCTGGCCCGTCTCCGAGGGTCCTGCGCGTGTTTGAGAGCTGCCCCATCCGGCCAATCGGCAGCCCGTTCCTGCACATCCTGTTTGACCTCTGCTCCGCACCATGCCCGATGCGGCAGCGCGCTAGCCTGTTCCTCCACAGCACCTTCCCCAGTCATTCCCCGGCCCTTCCCTAACGGCTCGAGATAGATTGGCGCCTTCATCAAACGAGAGCCCCATCAGCCTCGCCATCACCACTCGACTCCGCGTGCCGCCGTCTAATCTCGCAGCTTCGCGTCTGCTGCCATCGCGGTGCTCCATTGTCATTGTCGCCGCAGCGCAAAGTGTTCGCTGCCCGCGCATCAGCAGTCCTATTCTATTCTTGCCCGCCTGCATGCGCTTCCGTAGCACCGCTCGGCCCCTGCATGCCCGTGTTGCTCCAGTCAGCTCGGTGCCACATTCCATGTCTGAGGCATGAACATCCCACGTCAACACCGCGCACATCTCTTCTGCTCTCCTGATTGTCCGGCTCTTTCTAGAAGCATGACGCTCTATCCTCGGCGCCACCCACCCTGTATTCGTACGCTTTCATGCCTCGTCCCTGGCGTGACCACCGGTGTCTCTCCAAACCTACATAGTACCTACTACCAACCCGAGCTAGTCCTATCTTGGCAGCGCCATCATGCTATTCGGAGAGAAGCACTCCAACCAGTACAGAAATGGCATCGCTACCAGACGAGGGATGCGTGATATTCCAGAAACCCAAGGTCCACTCGCACCTGCAACAGGCTCGTGACCGGCGACGAAACCATGATGCTATCGCAAGAAGATGCAAACCATTCAATTTCATCGCCCTATAGTCCCAAAGCTACTATGGTATTTGTTAAACAGCTTCGTCAGCTAATCTGAAACCCCTTCATGCCTTGCTCCCGAACTTCCTTCAGCGTCTTAATGTACTTTGGTAACCCTCCCGCATAGCTCAAGACCTCCTTTGGCTTTCCTGGAATGTTTCCACCATTGTACGAGCTCGCCGTCTTGCTTCGAAGTGATTCCGCGCCGACTTCGAGGACAACCCTCCTCCACTCCTCCTCTGCTGCTGCCATGGCATCTATCTTCACCTTACCTTCGTCCCTCATATGCCGTAGCACGTCCACGATCCAGTCCGCCTGCGGCTCTACACAACTTGGCCCATTTGAGAAGGCCGTCGGACCTTGAGGCCCGTAGAGGAAGAAGAAGTTCGGAAATGAGGACGTAGTCAGGCCCAAGTGTGTCCACAGGCCCTTTTCCCACTTGTCTCGCAATAGCTGTCCCTGTGAACCGCGGATATCGATGTCCTTGAAGCCGCCAGTGACGCTATCGAAGCCAGTCGCGAGGGCGATGATGTCGGCCTGATGTACTGTTCCATCTGCGGTCCGGATTCCCTCTGGAACAATGTCCTCGATTGGGGTAGTTCTCACATCAACTATATCCACGTTTGGCCTGTTGAATTGGTCATAGTAGTTTTGCTCCAGAGAAGGGCGCTTCCCACAGAACACATGAAGCGGATCCAGAGGTGCCAGTAGATCCTTCTTTCTTGGGTCATTTATCCTTGCACGTACCTGAGAGTGTCAGGACGCGCTTACGTAGTGCCTGTGGCAAGTTTCTTACCTTGCGTGCCCAAAATCTATAAGCCTCTTCGTTGGCTCGTTGGTCAAGCATCATGTCGCCATATGTGTTAGAGAAAAACCGAAATCCACCCTGGAGTGCAGCGTCAGCGGACGGCCCATCCGCAAGAAGTACGAGCAAAAATGAGCAACAGGAATGTGCCTTACTTGCTCCCAAAGGTCTTCGAAGAATCTCTCACGCTCATCGTCTGAGTGATCAAATGTCTTCTTGTCCTTTTGCATGCCATAGAGATATCCAGAGTCATAAGTCAGCCTATCCTTGAATGAATCAGCTAGCCGAAGTTTCATTTCTTCGTTTTCCTCTGCGGTGATTTTCTTTTGTCGCATCGGACACGCCGTGTTTGGCGTTCGCTGGAAGACGGTCAGTGACCCATCATCGCCAATCTCCTGGGCCAACTCTTGAATAATCTGTACACCTGTCGCTCCAGTCCCGATGACCGCTACCTTCTTTCCGCGAACATCCACGCCTTCTTGGGGCCAGAAACTAGAATGATGCATCTCGCCCTTGAACGAGTCGAGACCGTTCCAAGGAGGAAAGTAGCGCTTTGCAGAGAAGCCGATAGCGGCAACAAGGTATTTGGCATGGATTCGAAATCCGTCATCGCACTTAATGCTCCAGCTTTTCACTGCCTCATCCCAGTTCGCGCTCACCACAGTCTTGTTAAACTCCACATCCCGCCTCAAATCCAGCTTCTCCCCTACAAATTGGAAATATCTCTTCAATTCTTCATGACCCGGGTAATGCTCGCTCCAAGTCCAATTTTCGTAAACCTCCGGGATGCCTAACTGATAGACCGGCCACTGTGAATCAACTCGCGCCCCAGGGTATGAATTCCAGTGCCAAGTACCACCAAAATCTGACCCAGACTCAACGACTTTGGCCGTGAATCCAGCCTTCCTAAGTTGATGCAAAAGATAGCAACCTGCGAAGCCGGCTCCAATGCAGAGGACGTCAATGGTATGATTGGGCTCCAAGTGTGGGCTATCCACCCTGTCGGAAGCATGGTCATGACGAGCAAGATCACGCTGCATGCTGTCGCACGGCTTGCTAGCAAAGAGTGGAGGTGAATGTATCACAGTCTATCACAGTATCTCGGCCGCAATGGTGCCGTTTTTGCGTGTCGAAAATATGGATGTATGAGTCTAGCGACCGTTCACACTCTACCTGACGCTTTTTATTTCCGCCAAATTTTTTTTCCCCCGAGCTGGCATCGTTTGACTCATTATCAGTGTATCTTCAGGCTCAGGACTTTTACTAAGACGAGTATAGAAACCCGAAGCTGTAGCACGGACGTGGCGGGGTATGGATGGGCCAATGGCATATCGGCGAAACCACGGATTACCCAATCACTTTTATCTTGAACTTCCCCACTCTTCACTCTATATGAACATCATCCCCTCTGGCCATAGACTCACCGGAGTGAGTAGCGGATGCAAATAAACTGTAATGCGCAACGCTCAGCACATAATTGAATCTTGGGACTTGAGAGAGATATAATCCAGAGCTACCTTCACTAGCTACCTTCCGCTTGAGATCCTTAAGCGCTTCGTATCAAAGAGAATCGGGTGTACCTCAAGGACGCATTCATCATGACTTCAAATATATAGGATGACTCTATATCTACGCGATCCCAGCCCATAACGAGTCATTTCCAATCCTCTGAAAATCATGCTTTTACGCCCTAGCCATTTATTGTATAGCTCAAGTCTCCCCTTACCACTACACTGCGCCAATCCTTCTACATTCCAATTCATCGAGATTAGGTCTATTTCAACCACGTGTACCATGTCGCTGATACTGCTAGCGTCACGGATCATAGGCGGGTTGAAAGACTTCTCGCAGCCGTGGGCATAATTGACCTAAACCGGGGGTTCCTAGGATTCTATAAAAGTCACTCGGAGTCGGCAATGTCTGATGATTGGCACAGTATAGGCTCGAGGCTTGCTTAGGTGTAGAGTTCATTCTTATGGAGCGAAATAAATTGCAGTAGATTGATCTTGTAACAATTTTCAGCGTCATGGAGCGATGGGTGTTCGTTGTTACTTCTTGCGCTGCCTGAGTTCACATCGTGACGAAAGCAACAAACATGACAATTGGGGGGGATTTGCCAATTCTCAATCCTATTGTTTCTTCATTTCCTGTTTACGATGCGGAGGTCTCCATACATTTGCCTATGATTCATAATACCTGATTAGAACCGTCATCCCCAAGTGTATCACGTGTTGCATTTCAGGAGTGCAACTTCTACTTCGATGTTTGTGTGGATGTGCTCGTGGTTTGACTAGCATACTAGAACGACATGGGAGATCACTGCAACCTGGTTACAGTATCAGGTAGCCAAATAACGCGGCTGCTGGATGTACTTTACACTACAGAGCATTGATGCGGATTCCTGCAGCTGAATGGACATATTTAAATTCCTGGAGCATTTACACTAGTTCCTTGTCCATTTTTACGTATTGATCCATAACTCTTCTCTGTAAAAGTATATCCTCGTGTCATCCCTTCTCTTCCGATCCGTTGCACCCTGGACGAACCACATTTATTTCTTCTTAGACTATTCTACATTTTACCGGAGACTTCTCTACGCACGTCACGTTTCCTAAATCATCCACCACTTTCATTAGGGTATAGTCTAATAATTAGTGAATACGTAACGGTATTGACTTTGCGAGCCATCACCATTGATGAGAAGTCAATATGAGAGATATAGGTGTGAGCCGAGGACGCTAGGTATCTTTATCTGGCTTAGCGTAGTGCCTTGAGATGACGCACAAAATTAGGGTGCGTGGACGCAACCGATGTCATCTCCATAGCGCACCAAAGTCTTTGTCTGTCAATGGACACATTGTGGGGACTCGAGATTGCCTGTTGCACCCGAGCGATCGCATTCGAGCACTGAACCAGCCTAAGTGCAGCCGCTTACCTCGGACCTGGAGCATGGAATGCAACCCAGCTCCCAGATGGCAAGTCCCGTAGCGCGCTACGCAAGGCACATGTTAGCTAATGGCATGATCAATTGGCTACTCCGAGCCTCGGAATCTTCTCCAAAGATTCTCCCGGGCGCTTTTGACCAAAGGCCGTGGCTTCGGCAACATGGAACTAGCCCACCATCCCCACACTTCAGCAACAGTGGGACCATGATAGCTCAGCTAGGCCTGAGACACGTGCGGGTGCTTCAATGAAAAGTATTAATGTAGCATAGGTCCCCCGGACTAGACGGACCAAGAAATTGCCAGCAAAAGACTCAGTCGAAAATGTCTCCCGCAGCTATCGCCCGCAGCACGCCTCCCTCTTCGAATGGGAAGAAAGCAGCTGTCGTATCGTCGACCCAGCCCGTCATAGTACCCTCTTCGACGCTGCCTGCCGTTCCGAGCGATGTTGTTCCCGCCTGGGTCAAACCAGACCTCTCGCGACTTCTCCGCGTCGAACACTTACCAGGAGACTTCGCGGCTCGGTCGGTTTCACTCGTAGACCTTCCCGCGGGCGCAATATTTGCCCGAATATCGACGCCTACCCCCTCCGTCTGCGCCTACACATCGGTCCAAGCTTCGAAGCACCTTCACATCGAACTGAATTGTGATCTGGTTTATATAAACCACTCGTGCCGGCCGACACTCGTTTTCGACATGCTACGGTGGGAAGTCAGAGTCAATCCAGATCTCAAGGGAGGACTCAAGGTGGGAGATGAGCTCACGTTCTTCTATCCCAGCACCGAATGGAACATGTCGCAGCCTTTCATGTGCCGGTGCCAGGAAGCACAATGCAAAGGCACCATCTCCGGCGCCAAGGACATGTCTGCCGAGGTTCTAAAAGAATATTGGCTTAACGCGCACATTACGGAACTCTTGCAAGAAAAAGCGGCACAGAACGGGGCCCACACCGGCGGGGAATAGATCACGAGCGACCTAGAGCTATCGCACTTTCAGCAAGGCCCACAAGCAGCCCTAAAAGCAATATTGAATAGTCAATACCTCTATAATGTACGCCCAATTGCCCAGAGCACCCATATTTCCATTGAAACTACTGCATTTGTTCACACTGTAGTTTCTCATCTCCGAGTTTGTTCGCTTGGCACTCTATTGCATCTGTATGAATATGCGTGAATCGATGCGACAGGGCCAAATTCGGCCTCGCTTTCCCTCCGCTAGGACATCCCTGCTCGTCTTACAAGAACACGATTGGACACAACTAACACATGGTTGATATCAGAAAATTCGAACCACGATTTCTGTGTACCACTACTAGAAAGAAATCAGGGGCCTAAATTATGGGAGAGAAAAGAAAAAAATACAAAAGCAAGTTTCCGATTTACTGAGCACTTTTTTACATAAGGTCTATCAACTCTCCATCAACATAGCACTAGATGATGACCCAGGAATCTTTCAAAGATTGCATAAGCTCTCATAAATCACCAGGTTTCATCTCCTATCCCCATTCAAGCCATTTCAATATGGTTTTCTTAGCCTTTTAATATTCTGCGCTGTCTCGTTGTTCCCATAATTGTGTGCAGACAGTGCTCCTTGCGATAAATGACCCATTTTGCAGGATAAGAATCCCTTAAGAGGTTGGGAAAGTACCCTAGTAGATGTACATGATCCAAAGAAGATGCAGGGAGAAATGGGATGGGAAGAAGTCAATGCTACGGTACCATCGTTGCTCTGGTGCGGTAAATTCTAGCAAAAATGACTACTTCAGGATGGAGTCCGCTTCAAGCAAATGTCAAACTTCGCAATCTATTTATCCTCCTCGGAATTTTATTGCAACGTCTTGTCATGAACGTATCGAAGTTTTGAAAAATTGTGTGTCTAGACAAGAAATGGACAGGCAGACACCTATGGGTTAGGCGTCGACCTTCTTATATCCGACTTCTTCATCTCTTGTACATGGCGTGTAAAAGAATCCAGGGCTGCGATGTCTCCAGATGTTGCTCTGACATCATTGGTGAATAGTCATGCTCCTGCCTGGCCTTGCACGAATTCTATCCGCTATTTTGTCCATTAGGAGACCAGCTTGGCCGAAGTATTTCTCGCCAAAAGCTTGTTAATGGTGGGTTTTCCTTAAGCCATACCTTGTTTTTCAGGCTTACTATCGGCTAGTGAAATTGCTTGTACAGTATCTCAACATGGTGCACCGTTCAAGACGTACGAAATTTTATAATAGTAATCTTGGGCTGTGAGCTTAATTACTTGTTCCTTCATCGCGCCGATTGAGTAGCGGGGGTTGGTGCCTTGTTCGACGCACTAGCATACAAGGACCGAACTGCTGTAGACAATCCATCATCGTGCCACTATAAAGAATCCATATACTACTATTCGAAAAGGGGTCACCTATGCTACAATTCCCAATTTCGCCGTATTTTGATCGTATGATACAACTCTCTGTGTAACCAGCGGGTAACGCTTCAATGAATTGTAGCACAAGTATCATCGAACAATCATTCTGTTGATTATTTGATCCACCGTCCCCTAGAAAATGGAAAGGCGAATAGTCTTGGTGGCATCTTGCGGTGCTAAGATTCTTTTTTGGTCGAACTCTACCTCTAAAGATGGAACATGGCTTCACTTATACCCTCCTTTTCATTTGCTGATTCTTGGCACTGTTAGGGTTCACATGTCCTTCGACAAGGGACGGCTTCGTCACTAGCCAAGACAATACACGAAGTTCCGTACCAGCGATCGCGTTCAGCGACTTGCCTATTCGTTGGGTCCAGAACATGCGAACACCAATTGATCTACCGAGGGTCGGATCTCGGTATCTATACCCTTATCGTATCTCGCTAATAACTGCATATGATGAAGCCCTTCCCCTAGACCTTGCTCGTCAATGCGAACCATTACCCCGCAATCCCTCATGAGAAGCTGCATAACATTGCACCCTCGTCACAGTTTATCTGGACGTCTTGCTTCGGCATTCTTCGATCGCATACAGCACATTAATACACGGGTCGTGCACATATAAGACCACAAACCTAAAGATTCAGGACTAGGTTCGATTTCTAGCTACTTCAATCTCCAATAGAACAAGGTATCCAATAAAAACCCATAGAGTTCCCTCTGTAGGGGTCTCTCCTGAGATAGGCCATGATTTCCGTGAATGAGGCCAGATTTTGCGAGCCAGAGGGCTCCGTTTCCCTCCTTAACAGACTAACAGAGCTTCTGCTTCGTGGCCCAGTTACACATTACCGTGCCGACACAGTTGCAGCACTTGCATACCTACACCAGCTTGTAAGCAGGAAACACTCGATTTTTTCTCTTGGTGAATAGCGTACTTTCTTTGCCCTGTCTGCGTCATCCTTTCCATCGATACATGCCAGAGTCTGCTTGTTCTGGAATCGATTCTGGTTATAACAAGCATTCGCATCAATGACGGCAGCACATTCGTCGGTGGAGGCGAGATCTCGAGTGCATTCAGGGTAAGACTGGCCGAAAGCCGTAGCAAACCAGAGAGCCACAAATGCTACTGAAAACTTCATAGTGAAGGCTGAAGACGTGCTCTGAAGGGTGATAATCCAGCTGAAGCGTTAACAAGTGGATATCCACCCAACCTAGCAGCAGCGGCACTTGGTAAATAATCTGCACCAGGCTGCTCGACGTCAGACCTGAAATACCGGCGTACATTGAATACGATGTCGCAACGTGGTATTGACTGCCTTGTCCGAGCCTTGCTGATCGCTGCAATCGGCGGTATAGGTCCGCTCCCAGCTGCCACCATTTTTGTATTGGATATGTAGTGTAGAACAGTGGTTAAGATGGCCTCCAGAACCAATGACTGCACCATCAAGACTTAGCTCATATCGACAGCCTGGTCTGTTTGGGCGCTGGACTGCATTGGCGATTTGTGTATATTAACCGTGATTAGGCAGACTTTATCGCGGATGGGGGTATGGGGTCGATATATTAACGATTGATAAGTTTCCGACCCGGTAGTTACGACCCTTGCCACTGCCAACACCATCATCGTCGGTGTTGTTGCTTCGAGATGCCAATGCTGAGATATATCGAGTTGATCCGCCACCGTCAGGTGTTGAGTTCTTTTGCTATCGTCTCCATTTTCGATACGCGATACTTGTCACTAACATGAAGTGGAATAACTTTGTCGCAGCCTTAGGGCTAGCCGCGCCAACCAATGCGCTTCTGCGATTCGGCTGCGCTCGACTCACAGTCCAGCGTCTCGATCCTTTGGTGAATCCTGGGCAGAACCCGTCGCCCCATCTCCATCAGATCATCGGAGGCGTAGGTTTTCATACCGTCCAGTGACATTGCTAAGGCCTTACATACTAACACTCTATAGAACTCGTTCAATGTAACCATGGATTCTAAATCCCACGACCTTCCAACCTTGTCAACTTGCACAAGTTGCCAGTTTACGGAAGATTTCTCGGTGCGCATCTTCATGCTACTGCTTTCATTCCGCTAATTGTTCCGGTGTGCGTAGAACTACTGGACTGCAGTACTCTACTTCAAGGCCAGAAATGGCACATACAAGAGGGTTCCGCAGCGAGCTCAGCAAGGAATGGACGGTACACAAGGAGGGATGGTGAGCATGCATTCTCCAAGTAAAGCGACAATTACTAATAAGGCCTCAAGGTCGTATACTATATGACTGATGCTCTCTTCGACACCGCTCAGAAGTCAACGGTCACTGCCTTTAAGCCTGGCTTCCGTATGCTTGTCGGTGACGTTAACTATCGTAATCGCGACCAGGCGAGAGAGTTCCGCCAATTGACCTACACTTGTATGCAGAATGAGGGAACACGTGCGCCAGAGTCTGTTGATTTCCCTAAGACACCATGCCCGGTTGGCATCATGGCAAATCATCGCTTTCCCACGTACGTATTAATCAACAATCTTTGGTCCTCACATGAGTTAATGAAGTTCAGTTGCTGGGACGGCGTGAATACTGACTCTCCCAATCACCGTGATCACGTCGCATATCCTGAAACCGGCACCTTTGAGTCAGGCGGAAAATGCCCATCCACTCACCCAGTCAAGATCCCACAGCTTCTGCTAGAGACTGTTTGGGACACGAAGGCATTTAATAATAAGGCGGATTGGCCTGCCGATGGAAGCCAGCCTTTCGTTTGGTCCAGTGGTGACGCAACTGGCTTTTCCAATCATGCAGATTATGTGTTTGGATGGAAAGGAGATTCTCTGCAGAAGGCGATGGATGAGCACAGCTATGTCACTTCAAAGACTTTGAAAACGCAAAGCATCGCGAATCAGAATAAGTGCACGGTTAAGGATATGGTAGGAGAGGATATCGATAGCTGTGAGCCATTGTAACCCCTAATATCCCATCTACATCGCTAATTAGAAACAATAGGGCTAACAGAGTTACCGGGTAACGTCAAGGTCCAGTGATGAGTACATCGCTCAGATCCAGGACTACAGTTACATTCACACGACCTTATTCGGACTGGAGGAGAATGATTTGTAGTAGACTTTAGGATGTGTTACACTTGCTACCAATATATTGGACTTGACCCGACCTTCTGAAGAACTGAAACCTGAGATGAGGTGATTCCAATCCTCGAAATTCGATGATTATTATCATCCAGTCCACAATCCACTTGGCTCACTTCCTTTAAGTGCGAATTCGGACACAAGTAATCATCAAAAACATCATTTACTGGACTATTTTACCACCATCTCGCGAAATGTATAACATCGGTAGGCTGGCTTTTACAATACGTAAGTGATAACCACACTAGGGCAAGTTCCGCAAGTTGTTGAAAGCAAAAAGTTTATTCAATTCCAGGCGCAGTATGTAAAGATGTCTGACATATACAAGTCGGAATGCTGCTAACATCCCATAATAAAATCTACGTTGTATAATTTATAATGACTTACGATAGTAGACCACTAAATCAAGTAGGCTTGGATGTATGGTATTCAGTCTGCCAAGTATAATTCGGGCCTAAAAGCCTCTGTTATCTGTTAAATACCAACTGTGACTGCTTGGATAATATAGAAGGAAGCCTGGCAACAGGTACCTGGCCGGGCGATATACAAGGTGATCACCTCTATGCTGCACCGCTAAGAGGCCGTACGGTGAGCACGAGGCTATCAGACGAAGTGCTAGACCTCAGAACTACTATAGATACCTCTATTATCAAGCTTCTTAGAACCAATTAAATGCGCAGCGACAGTAGGGTGACTAAGCTCGCTTACCCCTGCTACGAACAAACTTCTACACAGTAAACTAGCGCTGTACTGTATCTCCTGTCGCGAGTACCCAGTACGTTATATCGTGACAGAAGTCCAGTCTATAGTAACCCCACAGAGCGTTAGATAGTGGTAGGCTTGAGGGTGCAGACGAAAAGTCATTCGCTCATTGCCATTTTGATTTTGATGACTTAGTCAGAAATCATCGAATCCATGCGCGTAGCAGCTATATTCAACAGTCAAAAAGGTATTAGCACGCACGAACTCAGGCGCAGGGCGACAGGCCGACTCTCATGTAAGCAGTCCTAAAAAACGCCCTGCCTAGAAAAAGAACATAATCTTTCATCACCGTCAGCGAGTAATTGAGTAGTTTTCTTTTGCGGTGACACGATCACTCACGTTGGCAATATCATGCCAAGCCACGCCACCAATCACAATTCACGTGAAATTATATTTGACGCGTTTGCCAAGCTCCACATCCTCGTATTTCCCCTGTCATTCACTAGTTCGCCAGCTCTTGCGCCTATCTAGGGGACCCGTGCGCTGCCACTTCCAAAATCTACATATACTCCCAGTAAGCCTTCCCTCAATGTCCTAGCTCTGAGTTTCTACTTCACCAGCGCTTCCCATCCATTACGAAGATTAACGAGCAACAAAACAAGCCTCTAGCAAGCCATAGTCTTCACGTTGAGCAGTCGTCAATTATGTTTTCCAAATTTCGCATCGTTGTCTCCAGCATCTCTTTGCTCGTTCACGCGGTCCAAGTGGACGCCCAATGCCCAGATCGCATCGGCCAGGCGGGCGTCCAAGTGCGCCTCCCTCCCACCTTCGCGCCCTCGCCAGACTGGACCCCTCCCAGTGCGAGCTGGTATTTCAAACCCTGGAATATGGTGTATGCTTCTTCGACCCAAAATCAAAACCTTCGCAATTTTCAGTACGACCCTACTCCCATCTCCGGTAACAGCACCGTGGATCAAGTGAATGACCTCTCCTCTTTCCAAGTCCCGAACAACAACACAGTATTCACTTCTTATGGCGTTGACACGGTCAACACGAGCTACACTGCGGTTTTGGAATACGCTGGGACTGGTATTCTAGAAGGAGCCACGAGCCAGTATAGTGTGCTAGCTTGGGGTTGTGATGCAAATAGTGTGCCATACTATTCATCGTACGCTACCGAAACCCCGCAAACGCAGACTCCAGCCGGTATCGATATTATGAGTACGAGCGACATAGGTCCAGACCAGGAAACAGTGACGGCAATGATCAATGCCTTGCAAGCGTTGGATAACCCGGAAATCACTAAATTAGCGACTGCACTGAAGGAGACGGTCCAAGATGGTGATCGGAGGGGAACGCCACGTGTTACAACTTGTGACGAATACTGCAAAAGCAATCGAAATCTGCTTGATATCCTTTGAAATAGAGGGTAGTTAATTCTTGTATTAAGCATCTCCCATCTCCCTTAGAATTCGTATACATGCTCTACAGCGTACCAATCTAATTATTTCAATCCTTCCATCAAGCTTTGCTGCCTTCAGAATGCTTCACAACTAAGCCTTAATATCTACTCAATAGTTGATCTTCTTCTACTACTGATATAATCAAGACACTTCATTAAAGCTTCAAAGATTACTATTCCCGACACACATCTCTGCGGGCTACTGATACTTCAAGATATGATACTCAGCCATCTTGGATTAATTGAGTAAGGCAGGAGGCGCTCTGTACTTATTATCTGTTTGAAGTTCACCTGGGAAGGCAACGGTCATCAGATGACTGGCCCTGAACCAAAACAGCTCTTGAGGTGTAATAGAGCGTAGAGTAATCCTATCTTTAGTCCATTATGGCCAGAATAGCTAGTAGTTGGCTCTGCTTCATTCACATGAGGAAAAGAAAATAGCTGAACAAACAATCTAATTTTTCAATAAAGCCAATATAGCTACTAAACTGCGACACGGAGAGCTATAAGCTCGATTTACATTCTAAAGGGCGGGTCTGCAACCATATAAAGTCTTCCCCTTTGCTATTCGCTTAGCATGCGAAGCCGCAGTCCATGTCCCTATTACCGCTATCATAGGCTCCAACTTTACATCTTGATGAGTCGTTGGAATCCCAGCTTTGGTCTGCGTAAGAAAAGCTCACTGGATCTGCATCTACGCCACCGGTATGAATCTCTACTGTGTATGGTAGCTTGCTTGTCAGACTAACTGAGGCTCCAACTTGGCCATTTGTAGTCCCAATCTGATCCTCATTGTTATCTTTAAGCACTACCTCGAGCTTATAATTATCCGTTGAGGGGTCCGGTTTCTGATATTGAGTAACATGCAGGCCGCACCAACCGGGTGCGTAGCCTCTGTCGTTAACAGGACCTTCAGAATCGATGCCTGCCCCTCCCTTGCCGATCTTTGGCACGCCACATTCGTATTTCTTCGTACGTTTACTGTAAATATCATAGTCACTATAGCGATAATTGTCAGCGTGAAAACATTTGTAGATGCTGAAAATGTAGCAGTATCAAAAATACTTACCCATAATGGCATATGTATGGCCCATTACCACATAGCACGCCGTTGTGGTCCTGACAATCAGAGTCTTTCGAGTAAGCATCAGCTAAATCAGAGACAGGGAATTCCTTCCAGTCGCCAACATCCTTCAATTGGAGAATAGGGTTAGTAAGACCGGCGCCCTCGCCATCCTTCTGCGTAAAGTTGATGCTGAAGTCGCCAATGCGAGGGTCAGTAAAATATTGGCGGCCCCCTCAATTCCTTGTCAGTGCATGAGCTCAGTCTAGTAGGATTCCGCATCATACCAACATAGCATACATTCCAGTCTGCACCATCTGGATTGTACTCCTTTTCCCCTGGTGATAGTCAATACAAAGTTCTAGAGAGAATCAAGTATTTCATATACCATCATCACAGGTCACCCATGCCCTGCAATTTCCACCATCCTTCGTTTGCATAAAGATCTTGCACATGTCTGGAGCATGGTCGATCTCCCTGAACGGTACATTAGCGTGGCTAACCACACGCACCAAATCACACGCACCAAGCGTTAGTCGCCTCAGGAATGAGTGCTCCGAATAATTTGAGGAATGAGTCTAGGATATCCGCGGCAGGATTTAGACTCGATTCTCGTGGAACCTGAAGAAGAGGTTTGGCGGAGTACTGTCCCAAAAGTAGACTGGTCACTGCAGCCGTACTCAGTAGAGAGACCTTCATTTTAAGAAGATATGAAAAGACAGCGGAGCTTAAAGATTTGCAATGTAGTAGTGGGAATACACAGGTCGTATGTTATTAATGACTCTCAATCGGCTGGAAACTTCTTCTCTTTATATACATCTCTACTGGCTCCTTCACTTCGCTGCTGAGTAAATATGTTCATCTCAATTTCCCGAGTAGGCAATGAGGAATAGTCGCCGTCAAGCATCGCCTCATTCCTGACAGGCACACCATGTATGCGTGGAAGACTTCCAACTCAGGATTTGTGCTGCCTGAAAAACAAGACCGGAGATCCGAGACTTCTCACCAGTCGTAGAATTTCATTTGACTACCTCTGTGACTATTTTGGTCCCATGTAGCTGTGCAAATTGAGCTCATTAGTCTGCGGACATTGCGCAAGCTAGACATGACTAGCTGAGCTTGTCGTGGTGTGTAACATGAAGCACCGAGCCTCACTCCTCCAAATAGCCTTGTTGGACTACGAACTTACCACAAGAGCCGTTCGCTGAGACATCCAGGTGGTTTCTAATGGTCGTCATAACGTTATCATAGGAGGCGCAGGGTTATCTTGCCCCTAATTCATTCGCATTTGTAGACCACATGAGTGTTAGCACATACGGACTGTTGGAAGCCTAATCAGAGCAGGAACTGCCCTACGCGCCATGCCCATAGCCACATCCGTAGCGGTTTCGACCATGTCGGCATACACGCTTTCACGGCTTGCGATTCGTAGTGGGAAATGATTGGCGTGGAGCATGTCTTAGCCACGAGAGGACTATTGCTTGTGGTCCTCCTGCATATACGCGCCGGTAGTGTTTTGCAAAAATTGTTGACTACCATGAATTTAAGCTTTCCATATCTGCAGATCCTTCATTGAACCTGATGAATCAAACAGAAAGCTATCGAGAATGGAGTTTAATTGCTTTACATCTGCACGTTTTCTCAGTCTCGAACTTCTCTAGCATCTTAAGTTCGCTAATGATGGAAACTGGGTCCTGCGGATGTGGCAATTGTGAAGTCACTTATATTTGAACACCGCCCGAGGCAAGTCTAAGGCAATGGAACTTTTGTACCCCGGATATGAGAGAGCGCGTGCTCTCAATATCGTTAAGGATTACGTTATGCAGGATTTTTGCTTAGCTAGGGCAGCGCATTAAGCGCCATCAGAGTAGTATTTTATAACTAAACTGGGGTGAAAGAATGTGGAGGCGCGTCGTTGGTATAGCAAATGCTTTGACTATTTTCCCTCCCAAAGATGTTCGTATGAGACAACCGTATTTCAATCTTTACAAGTGATTCAAATATGGTGGCGTGTATACCCAATCCCTTGGATAATATCCCAGTCTCTATGACTGTAGGCCAGAGTGACGGACTTCTCCTTTGCGCAATGTAAGTTGTGCGGATGACAAATTCGCTCTAGGATTGAACACCGACGTCACGTATGTATGGATGAAGTACCCAAACGTGGCTCAAATGGGCTAGAGGGGGCTTAGATGGCATTATGCGGACAAGCAGCGGGATCATCTCGACGTACGAAATGCGAAATGCGAGGTCGAATCACACGATTATTTTCTGTTTCGGCATCCGTAGGACTAAATCCCACCAATCTACACTAAAAGCTAGCAGGAGTCTGGGAATTTGGAATTTTCAATATTCTTCGAGATCCTAGGTTTGGCGTCTGGATTTTCTGTGAACGAACTCTCAACTGACAAGTTTAGTTCCAATATCTAGGGTCGGATCTTTTACATGTATCTAATCCAATCTCCTATAACAAAAGAGACCCGGGTTGTAGTGGAATTTAGATTTTTCAGGGCGGAGATCCTTATCTCTCTTTCAATGCTTGGCCCCCGCCCTGAGGTAGTGCGGTGCGGGGGCTGAGGACGGACCTTGCTTATCTCACTAGCCGGCACATCTAACTCTCCGGGGGAATGCCAGAATTTTTAGCATCTGCTTCATCGAAGCAACTGAAATCCTATTTAGGCTCAACGCCGCATCAGTGCAAATTTTCTAGTCAAAATTTCCTATCTAGAGCCATCGCCAGCCCAGACATCTCCCTCGATATGAAATTATGACCAGCTACACTAGGATAAAATGTAGGAGGATGGGTTGTATAAACCTTACCCAATCGAATATAAATTCGTACCATACGTCGCATTTCCCTGTGCAAGTACCCTTGGGCCACGGGTATTGGCGATGAGAGTCGATACGACTTAACGTGCTGTGCATGGACCTCTTCTCCGGAGTTGCGCACTATAGAGATAAAGATTCAGTAACAGTCCGTTTTGTCTCTACTAGCGTTCAACTCTTGCATCTCTTTTGCAAAGTCTTCCTCATGCCCACTTGGTATTGTACATTTACTGAAAGTTCTCGACGTTTGACATGTCAGTGTTCTTGGGAAGTAAGAACTCATTGTCTGAGTCGAATCCTAATATAGGCGCAGAAGGTAGCCAAACTTATTCTTATTGTGAATAGCTCATTCGATGTTTGATTACGACTTGCCGGGTAATTGAGTATCGTAAAGTACACGTACAGACCCCCCCCCTGCCTGTTTCTTCTTTATATAGAATGTATAGTTCATATTACTATATATTCTAGACATTATCCTCAGCCTTCTGCCGTACATACCCAGCTCTCTGCAGAATCAACATCATCATGAACTAGTGTTGCTACAGTAGGATAAGGGCATATTTTTCTCTGCCTGCTTATGCCTAGCTCTACAGTTTCATTTTTAAACTTAGTCGCTGTAATCCATTCAGGTGCAACATCTTCTTCTACCCATTTCATCAACGCTAAAACAGCGTCATGTTCTGCGTCTTCAAACCCAGGGACCCCATAGACATCGCTACCCAGGACCTCCGGGCCACTACCAGCGCCAAAGTACCAAGGCGCATTTCCATTAGCACTGGCGCAATGCAACATACCGGGGACATAGAAAAGGCGGTAGAAGTCGTCAACGGCAAGGCCAGCTTCGTACGATGAGATGTTACGATAAACGGATTCATAAAACATCTGACTTGTCCCATACGGAAGTATTGGATCTGCTAGACCATGGTAGTGGATCAATTTACCTCCACGTTGTGCAAAGGGCCTGACGTCAAAATTCTCAGGAATCCCTATCCTAGAGGCCCTCGCAGCATTTTCCGCTATGACTGAGATATTGAGGGTTCGCCAATCCCAATTCGGATCCTGCATGGTCAGGTACGCGTATGCACTAGTTCCGAGGATGAGAGGCGCATCAGCAGGGAGGAAGGAAGGCCATCCAGCCTCAGACCCAGGGGGTAGGGAGTAATAGAATAGTGGGCGCGCAACATCAAAGTGGTGGCCGTACAAAAGATGGAGTGTGTTGATTTGCGGGTCCGTGAGACAGCTGCTTGCATTTTGGCCTGGAGAGCAAAGAAGCGTTTCTGGGTGAAAGTGACAGGCCTGGGGATTGGATATGACTCCGTCTTCTACTTGATCAACACCGTCGCATTGTCGCATGGCCTCAGCTTGTACAAGTGGGAACATTGATGGTGGGATGTGATGAGCGCTGGTGTTTGGTAAATTCATCGCACCCACCTGAATAATGTATGGCGCGATTTTTGGTGATTCCCAAGCTGGAGCACCCACGAGTACACCATCGAAATCTTCAGGGTACTTCTGCAGCTCCAAGAGTCCCTGACGTCCACCAGTTGAGCAACCGTTGTAGTACGAGTAGCTGATATCACGATCGTAGAACTTCTGAACAATGTTCTTCGCATGGACGATACTACCATGCAGAGCCCGATACGCATTATCGGTGATGGTTTCGTTGCCATTCAACGCAAAGCGACCATCAACCGATGTACCATTGTGTCCAGTATCCGTGGACACCACGGCAAACCCGTATTTGGCCATAGTACCCATGCTTGGCCAATTGATTCCACCAGCTAGCCCGCCATTACCAACCGCAGCGAAGCGTCCATTCCACTTTGTTGGCAAGAAAAGGCCGAAGCGGTATGATGACGAAGGCGAACTTGTGACATTTACAGTAAGTATGCACAAAGCTGGTAGAGCTGAAGAGTTCTTTGGATATGCCACCTCAGAAGGGTCTCCAAAGGTAGAATTGTCGGGAAGGGAATGAGCTTTGAGAGCCGTTGCTTGAGCGGGTAGAACTGCTTGGATAGCGTCAATGTCGCATTGTGCCGTTGCTAAGGCTGATTGTATCAGCGATGAGAGTAAAAGCACTCTTGCGATCCTGTATAGCATCGTTCTGTTGGTATTTGTTCCTGAACTAACGAGGTGAATAAGAAACGATCATAAAAGGCGCGCGTTGGAGTCCATGCTTAGACTCCGATCCTCGGCATCCCTTGTAGATCATTGGAAAAGGTGCGGGGAAGCCGAGGATTCATTTTTCAGAATTCAAGGAAATTGAATTCATTGCTGTGCTAAAAGACTACCTCGGGTTTTACTGTGGATCCACGGAAGAAATGCGGGGAAGCCAAGGATCTATACATCTAGTACTTAATACGCCATCCTAACCATCTAGGATTAGAGATGACCGTTTTTTCATACTTGAAGTATAACTCGGTGGTTGGGTTTTTCGCTACAAAAGTGTATCCGTTTTACCGTCTTTCCTTCAATAGTCAGTCCACTGACCTTGTTTTGACCATTCTACGTTGTAACCCCCGGGCTTTCCGCAGTAGGGAAATTTTGTATAGGAAAGCTGTATATCATCCTCACGGAATCCAGGTGGCTGAAGTAGCTGTCCAATACAGTGTTCGGTGTGGTGGAAAGGTTTTATTAGACCATCAACCGCCTTGTTTGAAGTAAGGGCCCGATGCATTTTTTTTATCAAAAAGAGACAGTGTGTCAAGTGATACTGTTGGCGAACGAAGAATCCCGGCCCATCGCCCAATCGGACTTCCTCCATGGGCACTTCCTCCGTGTAATTCATGTCCCGATAGAGTTTTAGGTTGTTAGAGACGATGAAGTTCAAGAACTCATCTTCTGTCTCGCGGTCATGGCATTCTTTCGGGAGCCATGAGAACCCTGTAGTTTCGAAGACACATCCTCTAGCTCTTGCTTCTTCAGCAGTTGTACCACACTGGTCGAATTTCGGTGGAAATCCGGTCCATCTATGAATTGCGAAGTAGATGATTGGCGTGAGGACAACGATAAGAGAAAGAGCTAGGATTGTTTTTCGATAAATCCTTGCTCGTGTAAGAAAAGTGATTGTATCATAGTTCTGAGAGTCGATTTCGGAATAATCTTTGAATTTTTCTTCGTCACAAAGTGTTGTCTGGGCAGGGTCTCGCTCGGTGTCCATGCTTCAGATAGCCGTTTGATGGACTGAGCAGCGTAATCAATAAAATCGATCGAAACCTCGATGTATGGCGGTAGTGATACCTGATGGCCTCAAACATGCGAATATCTGAATAGTGGCAAGAAAAAGGTAAGAAAAAGTCGCGATATTGGAGAGGATTGTATATTTGCCTAGCTTGCGATATGGCGCTGCAGAGTCTGGGTAGAAGCGTCTTTTACATGTCCGCCCTGAACGTTTCAGTTGACCCACCAGTCTTATCTAGTAAGATGGCCCTTGAAGTGTTGGGATTTTAGGACGCATGCGCAGATATGTGGCGAAGCCAACGAAGGATCTATAACCTTGTCAACATTCGGCTACTAACACTACCTCCAACACAATGTTGGAATCTTGAGGGTATTTGCACACATTAGGCAGACTTAGAGCCTTTTGCGTAACTGCCAACCACGTACATGGTTGAGAAGCATTTCGAAGCTTTGGTGTATACGTTGGCAACATGATCTTGTTATGTGAATCCATCTGGATTGGGCTAAATCGCTCCAGAATTCCGCCTACTGTGCACGCTAGCTTGTGTTGGGTGCTTGACGCTTCATAAGAATCAACGAACAGTAATCGTATCCCATGATAATTTAATCGATATGTATTGTGATGAGATATCCCACTATACTTCCACTGTACACTTAGACTTCTGAATAAGGAAGCTTGGAACGCGATAAAATCTTTAACCCTATGCGACTACGGGGCTACGCTCTCATGTAAGCCTAGTGACGTTTTCACAACTCTTAGCAACATTCTATTGATTTTAATATTGCGTGATAATGCGTCAAATGTTTCGCATGTAGCGTCGGCTGCGTTTTGTTGGATCCTGAATTCGCGATGGTAGATGCATGGATATGCGGTAAGCCGAACAAACATGACTGATAAGAACAAGGCAAAGGATTATCAAATGGCCTGAGCAAAGAGCATTGATGATGTCATTAGTAGTGCCGATTGAGGTATCTTTCGGATAGTTAAATACGTGTCTAAAAAGTTTTGCATCAACGTAATGGGACCCTATTTAAAGTCAATATCTTAGTTTTTATCGGCGATGTTTTCTTTGATAGAGAGATGCGAAATAGGTGAACACATACTTAATACATCATCTCTGACTTTATTTGTCACCGCCTTCGGACTGACCCTGCAGAATAAGTGCTTATGCAGCTGCGATCTTAATCTAGATTTTTATGACCACAAATAGTAGAGTTTTATGTTCATAAGCCCTGCCAAATGCAAGCCTTTCAATCCATAGGTAGATGCGACGCTCATGATATATGAACCACATTACCGAGAGGATCCTCAACATGGGTCTTGAGATCGAACTTGAAGGATCTTCGTTCCCGGGCCCAATCTCGAATTGAATCAAAATCTCGACAAGTGTGCATCACCGCCGTTGTTGGGAGGACTGACTGAAATTTTGGATACCAAGCATAAGGTATCGGAGTGATATCACTTGAGCACATAAGACTCTGTCGGATCGAGTCAATACAATGGTCCATATGTTTTAAAGACAATTGTTCGTCTTCAGGCATTGACTCATTCCAGAAAATGCGCTTTCGGATCATATTCTTAATTACGGAACAGGTTAGTGACGATTGTAATTCTAATCAGATACAAATTTCACATACTAGGCAATGCAATTCGTGGAATACGTCTAGCGTTACTACATAGTAACCCGGATCGTCCGAAATTGGTGTCGTTCGGTTTGTTAGCTGCACCGCTTGCTCTGCTGGTATTCTATCGACCCCGACTAAAGAAATACGTAAGCTACACTGCCATTCCCGATCATTATCGACACTACTCACATTGGTACAGTTCCTCCCAAAGGCGATTGTTGTCTTCCGTTGGGCGACCTTGGTAAGGACTCTTGTCATCCTCGACACCTGCGGTCCAGACAACATTTTTGTATTTAATTGCAGATACCGCAGGAGCTAGTTTCTCGAAGTCAATATGGGTGATCTATCTTTGAAGACCATTACTATATCGACTTACAGAATATCGCCTCGTCAATTAGTAGAGCCTTGAGCTTCATCCATGTATGTAAATTTGACAACAGCAGGCATAAAATCAATAACCAAGGTATTTTATGAGTCCAAATTGCCCAAGATGATGCTTTCGAGTTGTATGAATACTGGCTTTCCTGTAACTCGATATCTTCCGTGCTCATTTCATCTATATCTTTTGCATCACCGAGGTCGTTGATCATCTCTTGCTGATGAATGGGAAAATATCTTTTCGTGAAGGGGTAGACCATTTTGATGTATAGAAGAAAAAGAATTAAGCTAATTTCGTGATTTAGGATGAAATATGGTATGACGCGTGGAGGTCATGCAGCCGGTACAAGGTCTACAAGAAAGAATCGCAGAGATCGGTACGCTGGCTCTGGCCCTGAATTATGTCAAGGTCGTATTTTGAATGTTGTATTGTCGATATGTAAGATACGCAATCCAACAGTTCAGGCCGCTAATTTATGTTAAGCGTGGGGCAGACATGGCGGATCAGCTCCTGCTTGCGAGGCATTGCGAGATCCCTGTCCAAGTTAGTTCAACCACCAACACTGAATGTCACCGACAGCCGAGTTTGATCTGCCACACCTTCCGCAAGAGGATGATAGGATTGATTGATGATGTGCATATCGCGGACTTGAGTTTTCTTACACGCATAGATATGATACCGACTATCCAACGATCCTACATCATCGATGGCAGTGTTAATAAATTATATAAACCAGCAGTGAGCTGTCACTCCTTGTGTATCTAATCAACTAGTACTTCATTTAAAGTGAAATTAGTGTCTACTTCATATCACCAGTCAAACTTCGCATAACAGTTATAATGAAACTGTTTGGCACTATCCTCCCAGCCTTGTTTGCGGCACAAGTCCTCGCACTCCCAGCTGTAGAGGGCGTCCTTGGAGTATGTCCTTCCGTTTCTGTTCTCTAACTCACCCCGTATTAAGAACGTGTAGGAAAAGCGTGAGGCTGCGGATGTGAACAGTACCCTCGGCACTATTGTGTATATTGGCGGCCTCAAGGATAAGCGCGATGCCGGTACCGACATTAGCAAACGCGACCCAAAGGATGCGACGGTTGACAGTACCCTTGGCACGATCGTTTACATTGGCGGTCTCAAAGACAAGCGTAGTGCTAAGGTAGAAACGATTGATAGCACCCTAGGCACAATTGTTTACATTGGTGGCCTCAAGGATAAGCGTGAAGCTGTCGAGGAAGTTGAGCGAGCGGTTATTCATGACAAAGAAAAACGTGAAGCTGCAGGTGAAACGGTCGATAGTACCCTTGGAACAATCGTATACATCGGCGGTCTCAAGGAATAGAAAGCTGGACCTGCTTGCGGTATACTTTTAACAGCCACTGCCAGTTGTGTTAGCGCTTTGGATTCTCCACGATATTTTCGCGGGAAAAGCAGCAATGCCATACTGCAAATGAAAGAAAATTCTCTCAAACCAAAGGTTCGCTATTCTTCTAGAAGCTAACCACTGTAATTAGTTGACAGATGAGAGACTCGGTGGACTTTTAGACCGAACGTTATGAGATGCAGCCTACAAAGAATAACCAGAGCGCTCTTGTACCACTGTTCCACTATGGATTTGATCTAGCATAATCGTGAATGATGACTGTGTTCATACCAAACTCCGTGAGAACTCTCGAATCAGATTCTTTGAATCAAGAACATTTGATCGTTGTTTGATTCAAATGCCCTGCCCTTGCTGTGTACAAGAGAAGGTGCTAATGCATCGACAATGTAGAACAAGAACGGAAAATAGACCTTTTCACCAACTCACCGGTTAGACAAGATTTTTAGACCGTCTAGCAGGGCTCGTGTTAAGTTTTCGAAGTCATGAATCTGTGCTGTCTCGAAGGAGAATGCGGCTAAATACTTTGGTTTCTCGATCTAATGTCTGAGTGACACTAAACAAGTCGCAAAGAGTGCATATAACGAAGGACTCAGTGTTACCTTATAATAAGGCGCGCTGAGGAGAAAATTTATGGAAAAATATCTTCATTCTAAAGCAATCGCATCGCGAAGGTTGATTGTGCACATATGTATGTGCTGATAAGATTTAGAGCATCGCGCATCGACGATTGTCTAGCGGGCGCAGGAGTAGAGGACGACTACTAGAAGATCCCATCCAGACTTTTAGGCGTACCCCGGTAAGATCTGGGCATAGCGGATTGAAATTCTCTTGTAAAATTCAGGGATGACTACGGATTGCTGATTGGTTTGGCCGAATTGGCTGTATCCGCGAGAGCTTGGCTTGGGGCCGAAGCGGCATAAGACTCGGCCGGATCTGCCTCCGCTTTCAATCCTCACCACTTTCGCACATGACATATTGCTCTTACTAGCGTCATGTACTATTTTAATTTTCTCCTAGCGGATAAGGGAAGTCCAAATCTCTGCCGCGCCGTGCCATAGTTTATAGAGTCTTTTGAGTCCCACAAGCTGTGCAAACAGACAATGCCAGCTCTGCTTCCTAGGGTATCTCACCGAGACCTTTGCCGGTAGATAGATCAACGTCTTGGATATGCCCTAAGGTTTCATCGAGCGACCAAAAGATGACTTCTCGAGGCTTCTCGTTGACGAATTGGGAATACGCCCTTGAGTGAGCGTGAAAAGTCCGACCCAAAACAATCATTTGATCCGCTAAAGCCGGCAATGATGCCACTGTCATCTTGGCATCTTCATTGAGAGCGAATGGGGGCGGTGTAAAGAAATGATATTTGCAGTACGTCCGTGCTAAATTACGCCCCGTAAGATGATCTTAGGCTAAGGGAGATACTCGGCTCTGCCAAACGAGGCTGCAAACTCTTCTCTACCAAATATTCGTCCACGATTTGCATGTTTTATTCATTCGGGTTCCTTCAGAATGAGTCGCCTCATGGTGCAATAACGGAAAAATCTTCTTTTCTTCTCCGCATTCCGTCCATTCGCAAATACAAGGACGAACTCGAATCTAAGATTCGGCCCCAAGTCAACGAAGCGAGATGTGCTTAAAATCCTTCGTGGATCGAGAGGGAAGTAGAGCCCTACTATTACCAACAGCGATATGCAGCCCTACGGCGAGGCACAAGCTAGCCATACAGCTGAGCTACGTTTCATGGTTATCCTGACATAAGAGTCGCCCCGGCCCACATTCACGCATCTGCTGCTACACTACGGACTTTGTGCTCTTGAGTGGTCTCCACCCCACACTTCACGATTTTCTCTTTTTTTTTTTTCATTTGGCCCTTTGGTTCTCCTATCACTATTTCCTTTTCCGCTATGAACTTCGTGCGATTTTTGCCGCTCGTGATTTCATTATTTGCGGCATGCATCGAGTCAACATGCTACCATCCAAATGGCGACGAAGCACCCAATGACACACCTTGCTATCCTGACCAAACCAACTCAACATGCTGCGGTGCTGGACTGGCTTGTCTATCTAATAATCTCTGCGGAGTTACGCAGTACCCATCGGACCCGAAAGGCGAAAAGTCGGATAACACGGACTGGTTCGTTAGGGGCACGTGTACCGACAAGAGCTGGAAAGACAAGTCTTGTTTACAGTATTGCTTGAAGAGCAACCAGGGAGATTTCTACAATGTGTGGGTTCCAGTGCGCCAGTGCTTATCAGGAAAACGGGATCGGTGGTATTGCGCGAATCCTCGGATAAACGCAGAGAGCTTTGATTCAGTGTGCTTTCAGCCAAGCGACACCGATAAACAGTATTTATTTCAAGCTGATGGTAAGTTGAGATGTACGTCCTATTAGGGAGTTGGACTGAAAGAAAAAGGGAACCCGTCGACAATAACCATCATTGGGCACCAATTGGATGCTACAGGCACGACATCGCCGAGTTCCACAGCATCTAGTTCATCTGGGATAGCCTCAGCAACGACGACTCCTTCTTCATCCTCTTCCTCGACTTCTTCCTCAATATCCCCCTCGAATTCTACCTCATCACCAGGCTCGGTAGCACAGAAGAAACCGGATTACAGTGTACCCATTGGCGTCGGTGTCGGCGTTCCCCTAGGACTTTTAGTCTCCGGCCTCCTTGGACTCCTCTATCTTCGCCATCGCCGCCAGAATCTCTTAGCCGCAGCAAATGACAGACTACACCAGGAGAAGCTCGACCAAATGAATGCATATCCCCAACCCACAGTGTACGAGCACCGGTCCGAGTTATCAGAAAGAGCAATAACGGGAGAGCTGTCAACGAATCCTGATCCGCACGAGCTCGCAGCGGAGCACTGGCATGCCTGAGATTATTCAGACACGCATAGCTACGTATTCATGATTTTAGAATTTCTGCTTATGGGCATTGCGTATCGCAATTCCTGTATGCTTGTGTTCTTGTCGATTTGCATTCGCGAGATACCCGATGGTGTAAAATGGCTTGTTCGACCAATGTATTCGTATTCTATATGTTGGCATGTCCTATGGCACATGCATAGTTCCCTAGAACTGGAGCACCTACAACAGTCCCCAGGCAATCAGTCCAGCAAGCAAACCGCTTCCAATCACCGGTTTAATAGAGGTTGCGGCTGCAGAACTCGATGAAGAGCTACTAGCAGATGCAGTCGAGCTCGGAGACTCGATTTCCTGGGCGGAAATACCCGTTGTGTTCTTGCATTGGTCGTCACTAAGGAGCTTTGCGGTGGAATTGAAGGTGATATCCGCGCACTAGATGACGGTTAGCACAGTATATGCAATGGAAGACGGGAAGGTTTACATTGTAAAGACTAGCACCAGTATGTGAGATTTGGATGACCTGCACGGTCGCATGCAATCCCTCCATAGCTTCCATGCTAATGTTGCTCTCCTTCAGACCAGCCTCCAAATTTGCTTTGCCCGCCTCTTTTAAGCACAATACACCCTTAGTCACGTTCAGGCCCTCTACGAGCGTGATGTTGAAAGCAGAGACGTTGGTACCGAGTCCGAGGTTGATGTATGTAAGTGCCCATTCGTGACTGCCGTTGAGGGAAACGGCACCGCCACTGTGCGGCCATTGAGTGCGATTTGCGGGATCAGTGGTTTCGTTGACATTTGCGCCTGACAGGATTAGAGAACTATCTGGTGAGGTAGGTTATGGAATTAGTGAGGGGACTTACATGGGAATATCCACTGGGAGGCTTCCCCTTCGAAAGAGTCGCCGCGCCAGGTGGGTGCGAGGAGCTTGAAATGCGCCGAGGCGAGGCCAAGAAGGGAGAGGAGTAGGACGAACGTCTTCATATTTGTGATAATAAGCTGGAGCTTCTCTGTTTATTTGTAGAAGAGGAGTAGTTGGCCACCCAAAGGGGCAATTGGTCACGCAATTGGAGAGGAGAGTATGGCAAAATCTACAAGAAACCAGCATTTCAGCGTTAGCTCCCGTCTACCACTTCTTTATAGATGTTTCCTCGTCCTACCACGCTATTTTCCCACAGCTGCATTCTCGCCCAAAAGCCTCGCTTCTGCTTCTTTACCAAGGCCGTAGATGTGGAAGGTGACCAGCGAAAAACAGCCTCAACCTCTCAAAGCACCACTCGCCAGCACTGTGGCGCCAGCTTAATTAGGACCTTACCCACAATCCATGCGCCTGTAGAACTAATGAAGCATGGCTGCCCTGCGCCCATGTTTGTTTTGTTGCTCAAATGTGCTCATTTTGCTTGGCGGCTAGGCTTCATGTGGGGAGGGGGACAAGGCGCGACCGCGAGACTCGTATATATAGAGGACATAGAGGTAAGAGACACAACATCACAGATAGAAGGCAGTGGATGTGAATAAATCTGGGGCGGATATGATTGCAATTCGTCAAGCAGCTTAGTTCATGTTAATATACGAGACAGTTATAGTCCTGCCATACCTGCGCCAAGAAATGCGGACGCTAAAACCCTTTCGTTTTCCGATAACGCCATTGTAGATGGATATATGACTAAAACATGCTGCTCTGCTTCTTCCTCAAAGTACTTGTATTAGCTTCGCTTGAGCTCCTTAATCCCCAAAAACTCTTCTTCTTCATCTTCTGCTGGGCATTGGGATTCGGTAGACCATTGCTAGAAAAGGAAGTATGCAATGCTGCAGGCTGAGGGCCAAGCGGCTGCAGGAACGGGCCCTGGGAACCATACGGTCGGTGAGAAGGTGCAGCCATAGGAGCAGGAGATGGGCGGTGCCCTGGACCCTGAAGCAAGGGTGCAGAGTGTCGTTGTTGCGGGCGGGCAGGCGGGAGTAGATTGCTCTGATCTCCAAACTGTTTCCGGAGCCGGTCCGTCTCTTTGTCGATATCGGCCTGCTTTCGTCTTCGTTCTTTATCTGCCTGTTTTCGCTGGCGTTCTTCGTTTTCTAGGAACTGCCGCGTCCTCCTTTCCTCCTCCTCCTCCTGCCTGCGTCGTGCCCGCCGGTTCATATCGTCTTGCCTCTTTTGTTCTCGTGCTTCTACCTCCACTTGAGCCTTGAGGCGCGCCGTCTCCGCTTCAATCTCCCACTGCGCCCTAGCATCTAGCCGTGGTGCGGGCTGTTTACTAGTGTGGAGTGGGGGAAGCGACGACCGCTTGGAGGCATTATTCGATGGTTGGTTGTACAAGGCGTTGGGGGGACCTTTTGTAGGCTGAAGTGGACGCGGTGGCTGTTGCGGGGGACGAGGTGTCATGATGGGCTGTGTGATGTTTGCTGGCTCCAACGGTGACGAGCCTTTTCTGCCCCTCACACCGCCGCTGTTCTTTCGGGTGTTGGGGTTGAGGATGTGGTAGGATTCGGTTGGATTGCTAAAGAATAGGTCGCGAATGACGGCACCTCCGAGGAGTATCACCACTTCTAGCCCCTTGTAGTCCTCCATGTCCACGCGGTAGAGATTTGACTCCATGATGGTGACCTCTTTGAGACCGGAGAAAAGGGCGACGGCGATATCGGGCTCCTTGCTCTTTTTGGCCTTCTTGCCTGTCGGGTCAGTTGACTTGCCGGTGAGATAGCACGTCATGTCCTTTCCTAGCCTGCCCTCCTTACGCCAGACAAAGTTGATGTGCGGGGTGGTGGCGTCGGCGCCTGGGTCGTTTTGGCTGTGATCGAGCGTGGACGCGCTGGGGGTGCGGAAGGACGTTTGGGGCATGCTAAACTCGTAGGAGATGGTACTGCTCCATCTTGTAGTCTGCTGCTTCACGATGACCTGCTGATCTGGATTGTATAGCTGGATGGCGAACTCGGTGGGGAAGATGGGCTGAGGCGGCGGCGGGACTCCTCCATTTTTGCGAATCTCTTCCTGCGACAATGTGGGCTGCGACCATCCGGGCTTGGATAGTACCTCGCCATACAGAATATCTGGGCGGTATGAGTCGAACAGGGCTACCGCATAAGTGTTTTTGGCATCGTTGGAGGCGGGGTCTAGGCGGGTGAGGGCGTAGGTAGCCTCGGGCTCGGAGCCGTTCTGGGTGAAGTAGTAGGCCTCGTGGTGCTTAACCTTGTCGGCAGCGGGCTTGAGGAAGAAAGCTGTGGATAAGAGGTTAGCGTCACGTCGTAGGGATACTGTGTTTATGTTGAAGAGAACTTACTGGGCAATGCTTCGTCGAGCATGGCGTCATAATCTACGGGTTCAGATTGCGCAAACAAAACAAGCCGATGGCTGGGCGCACAGTAAAGAGTGCCGCGAGACTGCTGGCATAGAGCGAGAGTATATCAGTACAGAATCGTCAGGGCTTGGCCAGCACGCGCGTTGTGAGGCGCTGGTCGGAGGCTGTGCCATGAATGGCAACGGAATGGTGTGAATGGTTCCCAGCTTGGCCCCGGTCGCTCTGAAGGTTAAGCGACAAGCTCGTCTATTCTTGGAACAACGCCACGTGACTGCCCGTTCACCTCCAAAGAACCATGCAATGCCCACAGGTACATACTTACACATCAACAGCTGGACAATGAGAACAATTGTACCGACTCCGAGGGCGCCTGTTCCTACCGTCGGCGATAAGGACAGAAAAGCCTACGCAAAGCCCTGTGCGCGTCTCACGATCCGTTCCGCAGCACACAGCCACAGCGCGCTATCCCATCCTCACACTCCACTCTAAACTCGTCATCCCTGGCACATCTCAATCTTCGCAAGCCATTCCCTTTTCAGCAAATTTTTTTTCCTCGAATTCTTTCACTATATTTGTATTCACTATGTAGTACTAAAGGAAGACTCGGCCTCTGCTTCATCGTCCCGCGAGAGCAGTGACTCAGGCGCGTTTCACGCCCGTCTTCTTGATCATCGTGCAGAGCCGTTGCATGGAGTCGTGGGTGATCCATCCTGCAATCAGGATCTGGTTATTCAAGCTGATCTTGTCCGTGACTAGATGCACCGAACTCTGCGGCAGAATCTCGCAGCATGCGTTGGCCACCTCGAGCGCCTTATTCGGTGACGGGTTATGAAAGTCCTTGTGTCCCGCGTCACGCAGCCCGACATACTCGGGCCACATCTCTCGCGACTTGGACTCTAGGCCGCTCATGCCAAACGTCGTAACTTCGGCCACTTGGAAGGTATTCGCGTACTTGTTCACCACGATCCCGAAGCGTCCCTTCATATGCACCCTTGCCTCGAAGCGAGGCCCGCCCAAACTTGCCGTTCCCCACCCTTGATCAGGACTAGCGAGCCCAAGTGTATAGGGCTTGAGGTAGTAAACGATCATTCCTACCTCTACTAACCCCATGCTATAACAGGATACCGTGTCGAAGCGCTCGTACATGTGACGAAGCATATCAAGCACACGAGGTTGCGTCAAATCGTACTGGCGCGCAGCCTGCATCCCAGAATGGTACACTCTTCGCCCATGTTGGTCATCCATAACGTCAGGACGCTTCAATGCAGAAGAAAGCCTAGCGTGCGCTATGGTCTCGCCATACAGCATTTTCAGATACTCTAGCATGCCTTCCGCAAATGAACGCGTTGGTGACGACGCCAAGCTTACGCTGGAGTCTCTACGCGCCAACGAAGAATTATTTTGTTCTGCCTTGGTCACTCTGCCTTTTAATGACTTCAGATTCTTCTGAAATAGAGGGCTCAAAGACTCCGCACCGGCAGGCCCGCATGGGTTGGTCTGTAGGAATCTCCAAAAGGCTGACCCTGGGGGGACATATCTATCACCCTTAAATCGGTCATTCCACTTTCTCTGTTCGTTCGAAAAGGATATCGTAGACCTAGCCTTACATGTAGACCGCCGATGCGCGGAGACTGGCTTGTTCTTGTGTCCTTTCTTACAGATCGCCATGTTAGCAATTTGATTGATGCTCCTTGACTGGATCTTACTTTAGCGCTTCTGAAAGCAATTATTTTTGCGAAACACTGGTTTCTCGTCTCCTCACTGATCTACAGTGAAGACGATAAGGCTTCGTTCGATTTGCTGTTAATCAGGTTTCGCGGCTATCCAGAGTGATGAAGATCAAGTCGTCCTCGCACATCATCTTGAATATATATGGACACTTCACAATGCTGATCGCCATTGTACAGAAAACAAATCTGCTCACAAGGTAAAGCACACCGATCGCTTTCGTCACAAGAACGAGACATAACTTTGTGATCTTACACGATATTGAGTGAGCCCTATACTGTCCTACCGAATTAATCTCTGTAGCTGTAAAGTCACAATACTCATGGTCAGGTACAAGCAGGGTGATAAACATCGCAAGATGACGATGTTGGTGACTGACGGCATAGACAAAGGGCACGTAGTGACAAAGAACGTTGGCACGGCTGTTTAGTATGCTAAATAAAGACTATTTTTTGAAGTATTCTTGTCTCTTTTCTTTGTCGAGGCCTATACTTAGAAGTTCCGCCCGTTCACCGAAGACACTCAATTAAGCCTACTATCGCTCTCGCATCACTGTTCACAATTCATCGAAGCATGAGTAATAATAACGCTCATTTAGCGACTTCACTCCGCGTCAACATGTTTTCGTACCCACCAAACAGAGAGTTTCACGGTCCTTCTAACCCGCCCAAACCTACCAAGCCGCCGCATCCCTTCACTACCCCACCTTCTCGCGTCATTGAACACAAATTACCTAGCCTTGCCAGAGAGACCTGCGACCGCTTTGCGTGCAATTCGGCCACAGAATCCAAGCCATTGACAACGCTTCCCCTGTCTCTTCCTCTCGCCCAGAAGATCCACTGGCTCATTCTCACCTCGCGCCAGATTGAAGGTCTAGCTCGCGGCTGGTTTAGCGGCTCCATGGAAATAACAGAAGTGGAACGCCGCATATCCGCCCTGGAAGACGAATATGACGTGTTGAGGCAGGAGGTGGAGTGTGAGTTGGAAAGTGCTTGGGTCAATGCCGGGTACCTCCCTGCCGAATTGCCTTCCTTTCCAGCCTCGAGTAAGATGGTTGGATCACCGGCGGTAAAACCAGTACCTCCGCGACATGGTATTTTCTCGAAACCTTTGCTTGGGGAAGATAGCTATACTGTTGACAAGGCGCTGAAGCGAAAGCGTGACGAGGAAGAATACAAAGCAAGAAAGCATTTTAAAATAGGAGTCGGACAGGAGTTCACTTGCAAGAGTGATGATGAGTTTCCTTTCCGTGTAAAAGAAAAGGGAATAACCTGTTCTATGATTCCGCTTAGCTCGCAACAATCGAGCAGGATGAGGAGATGGAATTTTAGCGCCGCAGGAAGAGAACAAAAGGGTACGAGAATGAAGAAAGTGCTTTGGGATGACGGATGTGTCAGTCCGAAAGGGACGAGTGAGCGCTTCTGGTAATGAGAGATAATGTATGGTACGTGAGCACTCATGTCGAGTTGTATTATCTCACGCACAACCAACTGGAGTTAAACTACGTATTGGTTCTGAATGGTTTCTATGGTATCCCTAGTCTTGTATTATAATTCATGTTATAGAGTCAGAATAATACCTTTAGACATCAACACTTCCATGGTTTTCAAACCCTCCCACCCATCGATCGAACTCTGTAGCCGATGTAGCCTTTTCTACTTCGGTACTCAGCAGCGTAACCTTGACCCCTGGTACGTCCTTCCTCGGAATCTCGACGTCGGCCTCATTAAGAATCAGCAAGTCATCAGGACTTTGAGAGAGTATAAAACCTACCAACTCGAGGCGCCACTTCAAGTTCTTCTGTAGGTATTTTATGGCCTGATCAGTCGTGGTGTCCCCGCTCGCAATCTTACTTTCCAAGATGTCTGTGAGCTCTACTGTACCCTTCATAGGCTGTGAGCCTTTCATCGCGGCTGCACCTATTGTTGCAACCTTACTGACGAAAGAATCTTCATAGAACCACTTAGAAGCATCATTTCCTACCTCACCGAGGAAGATAAGAACATTGTAGACTGAGCCTTCGATCATGGGCAATTCTACTTGCGCGAGGTATGAAGTATCCTTGACAGACGTGGTCTCTTGGCGTCTCGTTCGCGTGGAGGGATTGTCTTTGAGGAGTGCGTTAATTCTGGAGACGAGCGTCTCGTTACTTGGATTGTCAGCAAGCTCTGGATACGTGTAGCCCATGTCTGTGATGCTCTTGGAATTACTAGATGTCCACCAATCACCATCTGCATTCTTATGGAAAGGCGTCAAAGCTATCGTGTTGTTAGATGTGATATTTTCCGATGGTCAGGTACTCACGGGAGTTCACATCGAGCACATCGTCTTGCATAATTGTCCAAGTCGCTGTATCCGCTGGACACTGATCAACGTAGGTATCTGGAAAAAGGGCCTGGTATAGTGCCATTTGTCGATCCACATTACTAGCCATGATCAGCCGCCGTCGCATCCAGCGCTGATGTGCACGTACCCGTGATGTAACCAGAACACGGGATCAAAAGCTGCTACAGCAGGCGGCACCATATGCCCTGGCGCCATTTCCGTATGAATTGAATCATGTTGATACTCCAAGGAGGCAATGGGTGAGTCTCCACACTGCCCAGAGTTGCTGAAATCATTGAACGAGCGATATTGTGTCAGCACTGGATAAAGATCGCGGCGAATACCAGGGAGAAGCTGTCGGAAGCGCTTATTCACCGCTTCGTGATCGCTCACGTTCACATTCGGCGTTGGAGCTTTTCGTACCGTGCGTGTTACGCTGTTGCACAGATAGATGTGTCTATCGAGAGGTCGGCCGACATCGCAGCCCGTCCCGTTTACTTGAGCATTGTCATGAGGGTGGAAGTCAAAGTCAAACAGAGGGTTATCAATCTCAGCAACTGCTCCGTCAGGCTGAGTCACTTGTACCTTTTGCGTGCTCAGAGCTGGAGGGAAGACTGGATCACTCTCTGGGACAGCTTGTGCCCAGTCCCAATACGGCAGCCGAAGCTTGTTCGCTGCCTCTTGGTATGCAGTTCGGGAAGATTCTGGAAAGCGATCGGCAATGTTGAGTGCTATCTCTTGCAACTTTTGCTAGAAGAGTATTAGTGTTGTAGTTTACAAATTCATATGATGTGAATACTTCAAAAAGGGCCATGTATGGTCGATGCCAAGTTCCAAAAAGGAGCTATGAGTGAGTACAATAACCACGTTTAGGCCGTGTACCATCCGATGTATGTGCTGAAACTCCGTCCCAATCATACCTTATAATACGTCAATCGTCTTCTTGTATATGTAATTACTTGACTTACCATGGCATTCCATGGATCCCTAAAAGGTTAGTGTGGGTAGCCTGAAAGGAGATCAGCACTTGCCAGCAATCTGATAGTACGAATCAATTTTGCTCTGATCCATGGCCTCAAACTCCGTAAGAGCAAGAAGAAAGATGTTCCACATTTCGCCACCCTTCTTTTGCAATTCGCGGATTTCTAGACGAGGTTGTACACCGCCTGTAGCGCCATTAATCGCGTAGTACGACCCTGGAGATTGACGTGATGTGAGCCCATTAATTGGTGTGCCATAACCAGATGAGAGGAGCAGCGAAGCTGCGGTCAGATATGACAATTTCATTGCACGGAACGAGTGTTAGTGATGTTTCTAAAAGAGCGAGAGAAGACAATTGGAACGTGGTATGCACCAAGGTCTTAGCATTTAAGGAGTGCTTCACCTTCTTATTGTAGCCTTTTCTTCCTATATCGTATCTATTAATGATTATGGAGGCGAGATCCATCTGGTTGGCGGAATATGGCGGCATGATTCTTGTAAGAGGCATCCACTTGGCGTAAGACGACTAGAAGCGCATGAACGCTGAACGATCGATTTGGGTTCGCGACATGGCCACAAGACGGTACTAGCAGCCGATGTTTAGAAAACAGGGCGCGACTTGAGAAGCCGTTTGGAGGTCAGCGATTCGTTCAGCGAGGCGCAATTAGGCACACGGGGTAGCTACGAGGTCATACTCTTAGAAATAATAACAAGCCCATGTGGCGCAACTAATGACTAGGCATTCCTTAACACAGTACTGGAACAGCGTTCTATTGTGTCCTGTTGCGAAGTTTTCTCAGCATAGAATGATCTGCTGTGACCACTCACGGAAATTCATGCGTCACATCTATCTATTCTCATCGACTTCATGTAGGACCTTTTTACAATGATCATCACTACTAATGAACTTCTGCTCTAAGATGATCTACAGCAGACCTTTGTTCACTCCATGTGGCACGGCTTTGATGAAGGCTGTGATATAATGGAAGGATTGCAGCTGGCACGCGCGAATACGAGATAGTCTAAGCAGCCACATCGCACGGACACGAAGTAGCACACTGGTTCTTTGGATCACCTATAACGTACGCAAAATTACTTGGGAATAACTTGGTCGAAAATTAACATGTCGTGTGTCTTTGCTCACGACCACGAGGAGGCTCCGATATTCCTGGATCGAAAGATTCTGTATGACTTACGATGCGCATATGAAGATACGTGTCTTTCCACCTCACCGTACCTTTGATCGCTTCATAATCGCATTCTAGGGGCTTAATTTATGACATAGATCCCGCTTTGTATGATTTCCCCATTGCATCTTTTCAGTCCTGCGCGAGGGGTCGGACGCTCGTAGTAAACACAGCTCTTGGGACTAGAGAAAAGTCATTAGCATACAATTTAGAGACATGTGTAGCCCCAAGGCATCATTTCGAAAGTGAGAATATTAAGCGATCACGGACAAGCACGGAGCGGAGACAAAGTTGAAGGCGATGAGAGAACGACTTCTATTGTTTGAGCCATACAGCACTCTCAAAATGATTAGACCTCGTAGACATTTGTATGTGTCTAAGAGAAAATGAACTAGCCGAAGTAGAAACACATGATTTCTCCAACACAATGCCACAACCATTATCCAACCTCCATGTGCCGTACCAAATTGCCATATTCGATGCGCTCCTTGACTTTACCGATGCGCGTACTCGGTCCGATCGAGCTCAACGTCGTCACATCCGCAGATGTGGGACGCCCAGAAGCTTATTCGATGTCGAAGCTTCTGTTCGGTGCCCAGTGTTTTCCACTGTTCGTCGCGCGGTGGTTCGAAGATGTCGGTTCGGTCCAATCCATGTAAACCTCACCCAGTTTCAGCTGTCGAATGAAGTAGCTATTCCAACGTGAGGCCAAACACCGTCCCCTCAAGCATTCGCAAGGCGCGTCATGATACCACAAGGCGGCAAGGCACAAGGGTTTTGACGACACGAAGCCAGGTACAGAGACCCTCTTCCATACCCCAAGCGAAGCCTTCAGGTCTGGATACGCACTAGCCAGGCCTTCGACTTAGTCGAAACCAGTGACTAGACACGAACGTCCATTCAACCCATACTCCAAGCACACTAACCCATCGTGATTCCACCCATATACTAAGGACCGAACTGACATCATTGTGAAGGCAAAGATGGTTGTCAGAGAAGTGGGAGTTTGGTTGCCCTGCTCATCTGGAAAGGCTGTAAGAGATGGTGAATGGTTGCCGCTCACATCCTTACCATCCCTAAAGCTAATTGACATGCCATGGTGATAATAGAAAGAAATATCAACGTAGTGAAAAAAACGGCTCTGATTTGACGCATGGTCATTGTGTTGACGATGAGTTGTGACAATGTGTAAGGATGTAGAGAGCGGCAACCATGATGAGCAGAGTGAGATTGGATTGACATGTCAAAGATGAGCCATGCCAACAACGAAGACGACTGAGAGAAATTAGTGAACGTTCTGAATGTAAAACATAGGTATAGGATGTGATGATACACTTGATCATTCGTTCGGGTGACATGTTGCTTGATAGCGACTTCGGCATTATGTCAGAGCGAAGGTATAGTCATCGTTGAAGAAGTGAAAGTAGAAGCCGAAAAGTGAACACCTGTGAGAGAAAACTCGCTCTTCATGAAATTCTGAGAGGAGTGGGGAATGAGGAGAGGTTTGTGGCGGGGGAGGGGCAATATATGGGCGAGGGAACGCGTCTCGGATCAACGTTTATGCCGGGCGTCACATGGTGCGACGGCGACGAATAGAATTTCACGCTCCCGAGGTGAATGTGAAACCTAGAAGTAGTGAAGGTGAGGGAGGAGCAGAGTGTATGTGTCAGTCTATCAGCGCTTCTGAGGGTAGAAGACGATAGTGAAGGACAAATGATATTGCCCTCTTCTCTCAACCTTGGAAAACGAGGTTTGTAGCTCCGATTGCTAGTGTGTGATCGGATCTTATCAATGGCGCTTCGATAGTACGAAAGTAGATGCCAGGACGGGTACGAGATAGCAACCGGTAGGTGACGCAGTTGTGTTGGGCGGACAAGGATCACTTGTAGGATCTTGAGAAGGGGGGAGAACGCAGAGTAAAGAGAGATGCAGATATATGTGCAGTCATATTATATACGTACAGATATAAAAAAGAAATTCGAAACCCTAGTTTTACTTAGCAGATATCAAGCATCCACCGGAGTCAGCTTGACTCTCAATCCTCCCTTCGGTCTCGCTGTAATGCCTCCCTGGATCTGCAACTCCCATGTTTTATCCTCTAGCTCGATTTCGAACTTGCCAACCAGTGCCGCTATCAAGCACGCAAACTCAGCCTTTGCGAAATCCTTCCCAATACAGCTTCTCGGTCCGTGTAGGAAGGTTGTTACTGCATAATTACTGTCGGCACCACCTGTGTTCGCCTTACCCTGACCCATCCATCGATCAGGGTTGAATTCGTGCGCATCGTCTCCCCAAAGGAGTTTCGACGTATTGACTGCCCAAGGACAGATGACGACGGTAGTGCCGGCGGGGACAAAGTGTGACTGGATGGTGGTGTCATGGGCAGTTTCGCGAAGTGTTAGAGGGACGGGGGGGAACAATCGGCTCGTCTCGTTGAGGACAGCGTTCAGATAAGCTAGGTGATCGATGTCATTAGACGTAATTGTTGCGTTTGGATCGTGGATTGCAGGGAGTTGAGAGCGGATTTCCTCGCGCAGCTGCTTCTGCGCATTCGGATGCTTGCATAGTAGATATACGGCCCAAGCCATGGCCGACGCAGTAGTTTCGTGACCTGCGGCTAAGAAGGTCATGAGCTGGTTAACCAGGTCTTCGTCGGAGAAACCCCCAGATTCCATTGCGACGGAGAGAATATCAACGTCGGTCCGACCACCCTTTTCGAGCTTGGCGCGCTTCTGGACAATGAGATCGCTTGCAACTCGTCTAATCGTTTTGATGGCCCCTCTGAACTCTTCGTTCCTTTTCATAGGGAGATTGCGTAGAAGCCACCCTGGAAGGAAGAGGCCGGCGACTTGTATGATGCGAGTACTAGCAGAGGGGGAGAAGATGGTGCGGTACGTTACATTCAGCTCGTTGTTGGGGTTTGAGATGGCATTGAAATCTTGACCCATGCCAGCAACACCGATAATATCAAGTGTCGCGCGAGAAGCCCAATCACGAATTTCCACGACGGAAGATCCATCCGGGTTCGTCCTGAGCGCGTTCGCAATCGCATCCGTCATTTCTCGTGACTTCTCCCAAAATACTGGATAGAGGTCTTTGATATGACGGAAAGAGAATGCGGGCATCAAAGCCCTCCGCTGGCGCTGTGGGTACGTTAGCCTCAACTGTTCCTTCCTCTGCGCCTATTGCCACAGCTACTTACTTTGTGCTCATCACCTTCAGCGAGTAGAATACCAACGCCAAGCAGTTGTCCTAGACCCTGCCTGAGCCTCAATGGCTTAATAAAATCATAGTTCCTCTGCACCAGCACCTCGGCCAGCGCTTTCGGGTTAGTCAAAAGGATTCGTGGCTCGTTGAAGATCCATCGATAATACAACACACCCTCGTTTGGTACGTTGTCGATCCATTCTCTTTGTGGCTCTCCTGTTGGCTCCTTGAATATCTTCGAATAATGCCCAAGAAAGAAATTTGCGTTCTGTGGTCAAGGTTAGAATAGAGGGTTAGGTACGGGAGGGGTAGAAGCGACGAACCGGAGGCGAGGGCAGATGACGCAATGGACTTAGCAACAAAGGGTACACCAAGACGTTCCACGAGAATCTCGCGAGCAGTTGGATGAAAAGCAGCACCGCTGTGTTCCAGAAGAACGAATGCGGATAGATGGCAATTTGCGGTGCGTATCGGAAGGCGACCAATGTAATGGCCGCAGAAGTAAGCAGAAGTACTCGTTTAGGCACCGCCATGATGAACGAGAGATTGGAGTAGTCACGACGCAGACTTGATAGATAGAAATGGCGCTACGACTGTGTAGATGTAGAAGAGACAGACGACATGTCCTCGATTTAAAGTTGAAATGCCAACACGTACGTTGTTTCAGTGATGCCTACTTCGACACGAACCGTGAGCCTCTTTGAGACTAGCGCAGATCGGCTCTCGGACCATCAATTCCGCCGTTCTTCACGCGGACACACGTTTCCCGCATATTGTATCTATCGAACGGACGATTTCCAAACCCTGCCGTCTGAGGACCGCTGGCATCTAGTGTGTTGCAGCGTGGAAGATCAGCCTATCAAGCGACCCGACGGAAAAGTCCTCGCTCTACCGGTGCGCTGCTCGACATCACTTCCTACGTTGTGAACCGACAATTGAGGAGGACTCCGTTACCCACTGGACATTTTCCTCCGGTGTGAGATTATGCACTGTCTGGGCTTGTTGAGTGGTGCTTTGATCCAACTTGCTAGAAGCGAGCATACGAGGAAAAACGAGTGAATACATGATATAGAGCCCGTTCAGAGGAAATGTAGGACACTTGAAAAGTGCACTGCAAAATTAGGTGTCTATTTGCTGTCGACAGCCAACCATAAGTGAGTAAATGGTCAAAAGGGTTGTTTACGGACGTGCTATAGACTCTTTCCTAGGTCAACTATACGGTGCATTCATGTACAACGCGCTGTTTCCGGATATCTCGTACGACTGGATATCTCGTACGGCGGAAGATACTACAGGCAGCCATGACGCGTCCTCTTAAGATACGACTGCAGTACGTGGCTGCCGCCTTGAGTAAAGCCTGTGATAGGCAGATTCCACATCTAACCAATGCATAATTGTGGCTACAAAAACCCCGCTCTCCGAAATCCGAACCCCGCGTAGTACGCAGGTTCACCAAATTTGTTAGGCAATTACATTCAAATCCGGTTCATGGGGCGACCGACATGATAATTCTATCCCTCTTTCCGTAAGAAATCCAATCTAAGCCCCAGAATGGTAACAGTTTGTCAGACAAAGATTCAGAGATCTAGGTCGAAATAGTGTATCGTGTCATCGTAGAAACTCATGCAAATCATACCTCCTCATCTCTATTTTCTGCGTGCCGCCCCGTCGCTCCCCTCTTCGCTCCTCCCGGTCGTCTTTGCGTCTTCTTCCTCTGGTGGAGTGATATCAATCAGAGGCCCACTCTTGGTACTGGGCGCTCTGCTCGCCGCTTTACTCCCCGCAGTCGATAGATTCCCTGCCGTTTGCTTGGTCCATAATTCACAATATTTACCACCAAGCTCCAACAACTCTCCATGTGTCCCTCTTTCGATGATCTCGCCCTTGTCAACCACCAGGATCTGGTCAGCTTCCACGATCGTGCTGAGACGATGTGCGATTACGAAGGTTGTCCGCCCTTTGCTCAATTTGCGGAATGCTTCTTGGATTTGTGCTTCTATGGCTGAGTCGATGGCTGAAGTGGCCTCGTCGAGCATCACAATCTTGGGGTTCTTGAGGAGAACGCGAGCGATAGCGATGCGCTGGAGCTGGCCACCTGATAGGCGCACACCTCGCTCACCGACCTTTGAATTGTAGCCCTCGGGGAACGATATGATATCATCGTGGATTGCAGCGGCACGACACGCATCCTCGATTTCGGCGTCTGTGGCATCAAGTTTGGCGTAGCGCACATTCTGGCGAATTGTCTGGTTGAAGAGAGCAGGGTCCTGCGGCACAAGGCCTAGTGACTCTCGAAGACTACCAAGCGTCACTGAACGGAGGTCTTGGCCGTCAATCTGAATTGAGCCGTTCGTAACATCATAGAAACGGAAGAGAAGCTTGAGCATGGTTGACTTTCCGCCACCAGTCTCACCCACAAATGCAACCGTTTGGCCGCCTTCAGCAGCGAGGCTCACCTTCTTAATGATTGGTTTCCGCTCATCGTACGCAAAGTCAATTTCCTTGAATTCAACCTTCCCCTCTGTCACAATCAGATCCTGTGCAGTCTCGTGGTCGGCGACAGAAGGTTTGGTGCGGAGCAGTTGAAGTAGGCGTTCCGCGTCGATGAGGCTGCTTGAGATGTGCCTGTAGCTGTAGGACATAATGTACAAAGGACTCATCATGGTATTCCAGTACATTATGAAAGTGATCAGGTTTCCGACAGGTTTTGCATCGGTGATAATCTGTGAGATAGCGAAAACGCAACAAGCGGCGAATCCAAAGTTCATCAGAAGATCTTGCGCAGCATGGCCGCCCATTGACCGGAAGTAATACGAGTAATGAGCCGTAATTGTGTTTCGGATATTATCTCGGTATCGACTCGATTCGTATGACGCGCGATTGAAGTATGCGACCGTTTGCCAATTGTGGACCGTCTCGTTGACGGTGGTATTCTCCGTCCGTTGCTTCTCGACATATATTCTACGACGAGGCTGTGACAAGGTTGTGAAAAAGAACCCGAGCCAAACATATGCGAGGCCCATGAAGAGGATCAAGAAGGCCATGTAAATGTCAAACAGATGTGTGACGTAATACATCGCAATGAAGAGATCGATGAAGATGGGGAAAACCTCAAAGAGCACAAGTTCAATGAGCGAATTCAGTGAAGATGCCTGCTCAACAGCTTTCAGCACCTCTCCAGAGTCTTTAGTGGTGTGGAAGTCCATGGATAAACTCATGAGATGATTATACGCAAGAATCGTGATGCGCTGGAAGGCTGAGTTGCCGATGACCGTCTCAGCGAAACTGTCTACGATTCCGAATCCGCCGTAGCTGTTGATCCAACGGTAGAGCGTCCACAAGCCGATATCCGTCCAAGGCATAGTATGGGAGCCCATGGTCAATTTATTGGTGATGATACCCAGCTGGCGTGGTTCAAGAAGGTTAAGAGCGCGGCCTTGGATGAGATGGAGAAGTCGGAGGAAGAGACAAAACATGACCTTCCAATCATCTTTTGGCCAGAGATAGGGCAAGAAGACCATGAAGCTCTTGAGATAACCAAACCAGCCGCCTTGCTCCTCTAAGCGCTTCGCCTGTTGCTCTTTGATCTCCTTGTCGTATACAGGCGCTTCCTCATCACTGTCCGAGTCTGACGAATTGTCTGCGATCGATCCATACCCAGCGCTTCCATTTTGAGTCGTTGTCCCATTTGCTTCTGTTCCGAGGAGCGACTGCCCCTCCTCATCTGTGCCTTTCTCCGCCTTTTTCCCCACTAAGATGAGAAACCCATCGAGTAGGAGGACGAGAGACGCGAATCCTCTTGCAGAGCTAATGCTCAACGGGATGTTGCTCAGACGATCACTGGGCGAGATGGAAAAGCCGAGCAGGAAGCAGGTAATCGTTTCGAAGAAGAACTGCAGGACAAAGACGCCAAAATAAGGATGCCACCTGAGACTCTGGCTTCGAATGATGGACGAGGTGAGGGGAATCCAGATAAGGATCGAGCCTAAGCAACGGATAGCAGCGTGCTGCGGCGTGCTGTATCCCCTATCTGCGAGTGACCGACTAAAGTAATATAGCACTTCGGCGATATAACCCACGAGAAGTGATACGGAAAAGGCAATCGCGACCCTTCTTCGCTTGAGGGGTAGTGATTTTGGTTTCTGGAGAACGCACATCGCGAACGTCGCGGCTCCGATAAAGTAGAAGCCCACGGCAGGCGCATGCATATAGTCGAGTAGTGCCATGGCGGCCATTCGCGCTGCTTCGCCCTGTGGGCGAGCCATGGTGGATGTTTCTTAGCTGCTTTGGTGTTCTTGATTGCTTTGAAATGTCGAGAAGGGAAAGAGGAAAACCAAACAAATTGGAGCTGAAGGACGTTTTGAAGTGCAGACCATGCACAAATTATAACCTCGCACTCTGCAAGAGGCCGGCGAGTACCGAATAGACCCAATTCCTTCACAGGGTTAGACAAGCGGCCTCCTACCAGGTCTTTTCTCGTTGCCTGGGGCTAAAGAGTTTTGTGGGGTCGGACAATAGCGGTGGCGGTGCAACCGTTCTTCGCCACGACGCTGTAGACGGTGAGAATGATACGGACGAAACAGCCGTTCACGGTGAGAATAACGGGATCTAGAATGAGGACCGCAGCTAATAGTCTGCACCAAAGTGAAGGCTAATGCCGGAGGAGAGCTGGCCAGAAGGAATATGTGGTGTTCGACTCGGAAGCAAAACCGTCGTGCGCAGAGCTAGAAAACGAAAGTCCCGCGCAGAGTCCTGCGCAGCGATTGCAGCCTCTGCGCTCTGCCATCGTCATGCACAATGCAAACTAAAATCTGCGCAATGTGTGCTGGTGAACCATCCGAGCTGACCGCCTAGCTGAGAGTAGCATAGTCGCACTTCGGGCTATGTTGACTCACCGCCATCCTCCAGCGTCGCCATCTCAGCCCATGACCCGCGCCCACGCCGTAGATTCGTGAGTCACTCCAAAAACAGTTTGTTCACTCTAGATCTGGGTTGAGGTCATATATCGAATACAAATAATGCTACGCTTCAAGACCGGTGAATGACTGTGTGGAATCGTGACCTATCAAGCGAACGATGAGTCGCGATGAGTCCTCGGTGAGTATAGAGGCCACTCACCATCACTACCGGTGAATCGAGTTGAATAGAGTCAGAAAGTACATGGACTGAAGATGGTGTTGTGAAAATGTCGATGCCTGCAGGTGTGGAAGCCTAGGGAAATTCCAATGACGCTCGTGTGGACCGCACGTGACATCTACCGCAAGTCTTCCATGCTGGCTAACTATAGTATCGAGATGCCTACGAGATCAAGAAGGGTTGTAGGCAGCTGGAAAAGCAATCAAGACACATCGAACGTGGGCTGGCTAATTATGATGTGACAAAGAATAGTCCGCATTTACTCTCTGCGACCCGTCGTTTGGGAATATCGAGGTATGCATTAAATATAGCTGCGTCCCGTTCGTTCCTTGTTCGTGACTTTTCCTTTCTTCACAATTTTATTGGTGAAGAATGGACTGCGGGTCCAATCAGGGCCTTGAAGCATTCTTATTCGCGAGCTGAACCGCCTTGTGGTACTTGTAAATCTTGGTCACACATCCGTGCACACGAGGGGAGCGACTATAGGACCGCGACGCTAATGCTAAAGATAGGAGCCGATACCAGAGAGTCGAGGCCTCTGAGAGACATCTATTTTTCGAAGGTTGGAAAGAGTCCTCATTGTCTCTAGTGAATTGCCACAAAGGTAGATAGTTCTTGTGCTAGCCCTTCTCCATTGTTACCATCTGCAGTTTAAAACGTGCTCCAATTAGCATTCGGTAAATGCAGTGATTGAAGAGTGGATGTTTTATCAAATCGTACAGCACTTCTTTACTCTGAGCTGTAGCAACATCACTGTATCCAGACCGGGAATTCAAACAATCCAAAGCACTCTAAGCTTCGACCAGCAAAAATATGCATTCGCTATCATACCTCGGTAGGAGCCAGGTCCTATACATGCAGTCACGGTGCCCTTTTCCTTCGAGCAGTTCCAATGTGATAGCCGCCCAAAGGTTACACAGCCAGCCTCAAATGACTGCACAGCTCACATTCCGCCCACCTCATCGAGTACCAAGCAAACTGATACAGACAGGCTCCATCTGTACTATTGCTAGCATCTGCAGGGTCCTTCTTTTACCCCTGGGCCCGTGATGACATGCGTAACATTGGCTGCGCACATAGCCAGTGAGAGACGCCCGCACAGGCCGTTCGCCCGTCATCTGGAGTGCATCGAACACTGTCACTGATCATACAGGTGCCCCTACTGATCAATTAGCTCGGACTTGAAACGGCATGTAGCGTAGATCGTGTCCCACACCCTCGGAACAGTCATTCAAATGTTTCCCCTCATTCCAAATCTACGCCCTGTCATCCGCTTCTTCACGTTCACAGTGTGGCGAGATTAACGTGTTCGTTTGTAGCTGCGCTCTCGTCCTCTCAGCGTGAGCTAGAAGATGTGAACGAAATGCCCTTGCAATGCGAACGTGAAGTGACGAACATCCTCGCTTCCCCATTCGGCACCCCGAGCCCGGGTCCAAAGGTGGCGATGGCCGGACTGTGATGACCACCCGGCGACTCCTCCTCTAAACGAGTCACAGCGGGTCCCGTGCCATTGCTCCTTCTCCCTCGTTCTACAAATAGAAGCGCGGAGCATTGGTCAAGCGGAAGCCGTGCAGCAGACGTATAAAACGTCCGTTAGCTGTGGGATTGCTCATTCTTGCATTCACTCTTCGCTTGCACGCATTCACTCCTTTACTGGTAGAAGTGCAGTATATATATATGTATGTATCCTGATTCACTCATTCTACAAATCATTGCTGTATCATTGTTCGGCTGTATCACTACATTTTCAAGGATTCTTCAGTCTGCCGGGCTGGTCCTACGGGTGCTCGGAGCGGTGCGTGTTGCTCACCATTGGCTCTACAGTGCAACTTGCTGTCAAACCAAGGCTTCGTGACGTTGAAGGTATGATTCGTTCTTCTAGACTTCTAGACTTCTAGACTTTGCTCCTGCAGGGGCTTCTAGCGCTTGATACTGATATGAATTAAGTCAGTCCAGCCTTGCGCGCGCCTACTTGCACAAGTGTGACTGGACCGCGGATACCCCAAATCCCCAGCCGACCCAGCCCCTCCTTTAATCGCCTAGGGAACGGGCAAACACGTGGTTCTTTACGCGAACACTGTAGCCTACTTCACTGTACCATATTTGTATTCACCTCGTGTACCATACGCTTTCTAGTGCAGTCCCGAGTTGCCTAGGCGGCCTGCAGAATAGCCAAACACAAGGGACTATTTAAAGCCGACTCCGGCCCAAGCTTCTACCACTGTCCTACTGCCACCCAACTTTGCGCTATCTGAGCCTGCAGTCCTCTGCAGTCGTCTGCAGTCGTAGCAGCTGGAAATCAACCCGCCTCCGACTACATATACAGAGTCAGTTCATACGCCGCCTGCTTGACCCCTGATACACTGACAATAGATATCAGACTCTTGAGCCGCTGGTAAGTATTAACTTAGCCACAACCCCCGCCACTCCTCGACAGCCATGTCGTCCCCGCGTGCGCCGACAACGCCATTGTCGCGTCGTCGTCTTTCCCAGCAGACCCCAGATAGCGGGCGCTCCGTCACCAATTGTAGTTCAGAGCCTGCCGATTTCAAGAAGGTAGAGATCCATACTGCCAAATGTTCAGTGTGCGATGAACGCAACAAGACGGACCTCATGCTTCGCTGCCCAGGATGTACCTGGCAGATCTGCAAGCCATGTCAAGACCTGCGCACGGCAGACGGCCGCCCGCTAACTCACGGCAATATGAATACGCCTGCAGCTACGGCCACGGCTTCGATAGTCCGGCGGAAATTGTTCACCCAGACCCCGGGCGCTAGAAACAACAAGAAGCAGATTAGCAAAGGTGAGGATGCTGTAGGCGAAAAGAAAGATGCTGTGGCCCTGGGCACAAAAGATTTCGGCCAAGAGGCCACGCCGCCGACGAGCGGGGAGAAGAGGAAGCTGAGCCGTCGGGCTCACACCAAGGTGCCCGTCATAGATTCGTCATCTGATGACGATATGAACTCTGACACAGAATCGCCAATTCGAGACCGAAAGCGACAGAAGACTACCGAGGGGAACCGGCCTGGGAGCAGCATTGGAAAAATGCTTCTGCCTCGGAAGGCGCATCCAGGCGCGCAAGCCTCTGAAGCCTCAGTGTCGCCAACTCCGAGCATCGACCTTCGAAAGAGCGCTGGACGTCGCCCTGCTGAACAAACTGATCTACTACAAGAAGCAGGCATTCACGTGTCCTACGACGAGCATCTGCTAGGTCGGCCTGAGCCTATGCTACAGGCGCGAGAGGTAAGGATTCCTGAAGTTGTACGACGCAACTTCAAGCCGCGCAGGACGGCCGATGAGATACAGCGCTGCATCCAAGATAAGGTACGAGCGAATTTTGCCAGACAAGCTGAAGCTGAAGCCGAAGCCGAAGCCGAAGCCGAAGCCGAAGCTGAAGCCGAAGTCGAAGCCGCAGCTGCGCCTGCCAGCGTGAGTGATTGATGTGGGAGGTGCAGATGCGAGTGTGTGCTAACGAACCAGGAACCCGCCATCACGCGGCAGCAGGACCTTACCGTTGGAGATTTCTGCAAGTCTGCGGCAGACACACTGTGCGCGACCGTAGCAGCGAAAGTCGAACATGGCGAACAGGCCGTCAAGCTGACGCAGGGCGACCAAGAGACCCTGCTCAAGGCCATGCAGGCTGCTGCTATCACGGTCGCCAGCATTGCCCGTCAGAAACTGCCGTCGAGGTTCCGCAAGATGACACAAGAAGGACTGGACATGCTGTTGGAGGACCTCGACAAAGATCAGACTGAAGAGCTCAAGCGTGATGTCGAAGAGGAGGGTAATCGGGTTCTGGAGAAGTTCAAGAAAGCGGTCCTTTCAAGCTCAGGGGTGTTGCCGCCGCCGCCGCCGCTCCCTTTTCTCGCCCGTATGGCGCCGCCCATGACCACTGCTAGCAAGAGCGGGCAAGACGAGGAGAGCACGACTGAGACCGTCGGTGTCGAGCGCCTTGCTCAGTGAGAGTCTTGGAGATAGACACGCCGTCCTCGGTAGGATAATCTGATGTTCAATGTGTAGTAAAGGCTGATGAAATTGCTAGGGAATGAGGGCTGAGACATGTCCGGCATGTCGTGGCACAGTACAATTGCCGCTTGACGCTGTGGCACCTACGAGCAGCGCAGACGCTACTGCGTGATCACTCCATACATGTACACACGGTTTTGGTCGACCTCACGGTGGCCAAGGCCCGACTTAATAATTCTTCGATAGCCTGGGTGGCACAGTGTTCCGTTGGTGCAGGTCGCAACGGTCGCGCATTCGGATCTTCTCCTTTTCTGTAATGGTAGTGGTAGCGGCGGACGGCCGAACCGGGGCGAGACAGATTCCATAGGCGAAGTAACTCCGAATACCTGAATTATTTGCAATTAGACATGACCTTGCTCAATCGTGTGAGGGGCGCCGTCCTTGCTCACTGTGTTCAAGACGGTCGGAGCACCAAGACAGGCAGGAAATTAAGTGTCGTCGCAGCACGGCCAGAATAACGATGGCATATGAATACATGAGATTGGACTAGACGCGGACATGGATGGATTGGCCCATGCTCAAGTGACAAAGGAAATGAACACCCAAAAACATGTGGCACAAAGGAAGAAGATTATATGGGTATCAAACCGGCCCACAGTCGAGCACGGTGCAACATGGAAAAAAGGTCCTACCCAGCTGTACACGAGGAACGCTACCGTTTCTTGTCTAAACCAAGGGCCTCCCCAAACTGGACTGTCAGGCCAGACTCAATGGGCTCTACGTGCTCCCAGCTGCCCTCGGCGCCATTGGAGCTGCCAACAATACTGCTTAGCCATGCAGCCTCGTCTTCTTGGGCGTCGACAGCGGCGTCGGCGGAGGGCGGGCGGCTCGATGGCGACTTGGGGGGCGGAAAGCGCTCATTGAATAGGCGCGGATACTCGGAGTTTGCGCCGTCGTCAGTGTAGGTCGCTTGCGAGACGTGGATCAACTTGCTTCACAAGGGATGAGCGACCGACAAGATGGGACAGAGCAACACCATGGGCACATGGAGGACTCACTCGGATGTCTGGGCGCAAATGCGCTCCAACGCGTCTCTCTGGCGTCTGATCTCTTCCGGATCGGGCTGGGGCACGCTGTGCGAGCCGGGACCATTGATGCTGCCGTAGTGAGGCTGGTAGGGGTCTCCAAGCAGATGCGAGCTGTCAGAGGGCTGCAAGGGCGAAAAATGTGTTAGCACGTTGGGATGTGTGGAGGCGAGACAGCTCGGCCATGCGTCGCCTTGGGGAGACAAGAGGCCCACTTACATCTGAGTCTGAGGACTGGCGCCGCAGGCCCAGGCAGGAGGAGCAGATGCCCATGGAATGAGCAGCGGGTGCGCCTCTTTAGGATCAGAGATATGCGAGATCGGGATGTCGGGGCGGGCGAGCGCTACGAGGGTGTAGCGGTGGGTGCGTCGTGGGCCACAGATTGCGGCCGCTGGGGCATGGTCGCGGGCAATGGAGGCTGGGAGGCTGGTTGGGAGTCTCTGCGAGGTACGAGGGCTCTGGGAGAGGTGGTGAGCGTCCAACGTTCCTGCCGTAGTTCTTGTGCCGCCGAGGCAGGAGCCCAGCCTCCGACCTCCGACCGCCTCTGACTCGCTCGCTTCGCTGCTGCGACTGCCAGCCAACCATCGCGCCTGCCCGCCATGCTTTCACTCTCCACCATCTTCGCTCTACAAGCCATGCTATGAGACACGCCTCACACCGGTCTTGCTCGCTCATTCCAGGCCTTGCTGTCCCATGCAGCCTCTCATTCTCAGCTCCAGTCTCAGTTTCAGTCGGCGGGGACGAAGAACGGCAAGTCTAACGGTAGGCACAATGCTCTCCGCACCTCGAGGAGCAGCTTCACCAGCTTTGCCAACTAGACCGACTGCTCTAGCTACACTACTTTCCATATCTGATTCTCTTATCGTCCTTCGGCCCCTCTGAACCATGCATGCCCTCCCTCTTCTTTCTGTCGACCCTGCCTTTCAATATTTCCTTGTCTCTGTCCGACTCTGCTTCAACCATTATCCTCCCTTTTCTGTCCGCTAGTGCGACTTCCGATGGCGCGTTTCGTGTCTTGACGCGCACCCTCCCTTCGCACCCATCCCTCCTCAACACTTCTCAAAATGGGCGCAGCTGGGACGAAAATGCGTCAACGCGACACGGGCAAGGGGCCTTGGCGGTCTCCCTCGACATTCCTGTCTGCCCGGAACGGCATCGCGCGTGCCAAGCATCCTAGACGCCTACTATCGTGAATTAGGAGGCTCTCAGGATTGCCTGCTCGACTCCAGAATTGCGAGCATTCTCAGTGTTGGTGCCACGCAAGGTTTCGGTCCTCAGTCACGCTTCACGCGAAACAGCTCCAGCCAGTGGGGCCCGTCCGAATCAGTACCTCGAATCCCGTCTGCAAGGCGCATTCTCAACGTGGGAATAATCTCGATGGCTGTCAGGATGGCAAGCGACTTGGTCCATCTCCCATCTCAACCTTTTGGGCCCCTTATAAAAGTAGTATTCGTGGGTCCTAGTTCGCCATCCCCTCCCAGGAGCCCCTTTGCGAGTAGTCCAGTCGCTTGATCGGAGCATCTCTCACTCGCTCGAGTGCTCCATCATGTCTCTTGCTCGCTCGCTGTTGGCTGCAGGCCTTGTTCTTTCGTTTTCAGCGCAGGTTGAAGCCCGCGTAGCTCAGCACCGTGTTGACGCTGCTACGGGTGATGCTTTGGAGGAGAAAAAGTCGGGCTATGATATATTGCGCAGATGGCCACTGAACCACATCTTTGGAAAGCGCCAGGACTTGGACTGCTCGACTCCGGATCTGTACATCGATATTCTGAACGACTCGGAGAGCTCGCAGAGAGACTCAGTCCAGACCTTCTGTAACAAATGGCTCGATATTCCACCGACGACGATCGTGACAGACGTGACACCCACAATGTAAGAAACTCTACCCAATCTCACTAGCTTCTCGTCCAACCTCATTTGCAGAACACAAACTACAAGCGCAAATTCTACTAGAACCATTGTGCAAACAACGCGAGTGGTGTCCACTCGAACGGTGGTTGAAACAGCAACAATAACGCCTGCTGCTGTCCGTCCACGAGCTGCCAATGTGGCTGCTAGAATTGCTCTTGCTAATCAGATCATCACTTCGGTCCTCGCAAATGGTACTGATGCTCCGTTTGCGCAAGGCACTGGCCATGCTGAAGCTGAGTCGGGTTTGTCGAATGCTTGTTCGTGTAAGAATGTAGAGCCAACCTCGTCGGTAACGAATACGTTCACGGCTCCACCTGTCGTAAGTCTATCTCAATATTTGATGATGATGTGCTTATGCCAACTCAGTATACAACCGTCGGCAAGAACCGACTACGCCTACTGACCATCACGTCAACGAAAGACTACACTACGACTGTGACTGTGACGTCAAGCAGTGGCTTGAAAGCGAACATGATCTCTTCCAATGGCTCTAGCACGGAGCCTTCGGCCTCATCTTTCCCTTCTGGTAATGGCGCCGGCGAGCCTTCTGGTGGTCTGTCGGGTGCGACGAGCAATTCCACCACGAGCAACCCAGCAGTGACCAGTGCCCCATCGGTCATACTCGTATCGAGTGGTTCCTTACCTCCAACAGCTGCTCCTTCTGGCACCGCTCTACCGGTTGTGATTGGCATCCCCTTTCAATGCCCGGGGGATGACCATGCGAGCCCGCACTTTATTGTGGATGATCTGCGGTATGAGTACACAGTCCTTTGCGACACTGCTGTTGTTACTAGCAATGAGCTCGAAACCATCCCGAATGTGGAAAGCGAGACTGCCTGTGCTGCAGAGTGCTCGCTCATGAACAACGCCGCGAAGAAGGATATCTGCCAAGCTGCAACATTCACACCTGTCCCTGGCGCAAGCACTGGGTCTTGCCTGATTAGTGGACCAACAAACGATTTCGTGAACCAAAATGGGACGACCACCGTCCTGCTCACTGGCATCTCCTCCAAGGCTAATGACTGTTCTGACGTTGACCTAGCAAGCAGTCCTAGCAACACCACGGTCAATTTTGCGGACCTTGCATCTTCTGTTGCCGCAGAGGGTTTCTCATTGTCAATTCCCGGCCTGCAAAGTAGTGCGGCGTCAGGCGGAATCTCTCGAACTTATTACTCGAGCGGCTTCACTGACTCGAGCGGGTGGTATCATTATAGCTGGTACGAGGTATATGCTTCTTCTAGCGCATGGTGGGCTGTATATGCTACGTCGTGGTCATGCACCACAAATCTACCACAAACAATCGTGAAGCAGCAACCGGCTGAGAATGCTACATCAGTTGTCGTGGACGTCACAACTATCATCAACGGTAGCATGACTACTGTCATTTCTGGAACAGCCACTTTCAGTCGTACAAGCGGTTCTGGCGAATCCCCCCCGACCTCAGTGCCAGCATTGACAACTGGAGGTAGCGCAGCATTTACAACAGGCTTCTTGACCTCGACGTCGAACGCCACTGCCGGGGGTAGTGCTCAGGGCCCATCACCGACGGCCTTCCCTGGTCCATCTGGCTCACCTGGCGGAAGATTCACGATTTTGGCTGGCACCGGTACTGAAGGTTCCACAGCGATTACGCTGTCCGGAAGTGCTGCTACGGCGAATTCTACGGGCAGCGAAGGTATCGTCTCTCCGCCAACCACTTCGGGACAGCCAGAATCGAGTGGCATTAGTACTGGAAATTCAAGTTTATTAGCCTCTTCTGGTACCGCCGTTCTGACTCTATCTGGCGCTACTTCGACGTACAATTCTACGGGGGGAGGTGGAGCTTCTGGCCCTTCGCAGACAACGGAAAGAGGCCCCGCAAGCACGGGACTTATTCTACCCTCGGCGAACAATGGAACCTTTGTTGGCACCTTATCGGCCGCTGCTGCTACATTTAATTCGACAGGCTCGGGCGGGTCGCAAGGCCCCTCACAAACTCCTGCTGAGGCTACCTTTGCGACCTCTTCGTTCACGGCCACAACCAATTCTACCGGAGGTGGTGGAAGTATTGGTCCCCAGTCTAGCTCAGCCCCACCTAGTCTGGCTGCGAATACAACGAGCCCAGCCGGAACATTTGGAGCTGCTCAAGTGACTATTTCGGGACAGACTTCGACGTCTAATTCAACGGGTGGCGGAGGCTCACAAGGTCCTGTGACAACTATCACTTTAAACAGTACTCAGATAGTGAGCGTGACATCGGGATTCTCAGTAGCGAGCGTCAGTGGGGCAGTCAATACTGCAAACTCTACAGTAGGCGGCAGTATAATCCCATCTCCAACAGCTGGAAGCTTAGTTGGGACGATTAGCGGAGCTGTGAGCACGGCGAACTCTACAGGAGGTGGTACCTCGATCCCACCTCCAACGACTAGTGGTCCTGCGTTAGCGAGCTCTCAGCCCAGCTCCAGCATGAATGGGTCTGCTCCTGCCGGCTCTGGAGTCTTTACAACGTCTGGTGCGACGTCGATATTTTTATCTACAGGCTCTTCCGGACTATCCCCTCCGTTACGTACCAATATTTCAGAGACAGCCTCAGCTATAATCCCCCCGACACCTAGCCTGAATGCCTCTCTTCCTTCTGGAACCGGTGCATTCTCTGTGGCTTCTGTAACAGGGGTTGTCTCTCTATCACTAAACTCCACTGGTACCGTCGGCCCTACCGCGCCATCTTCCGGAGCTTTGAATATCACCGTCTCAAGCGAAACATCGGTATTCCTTTCCACAGGATCAAGCGGAATCGTACCACCTTCAGCCAACCTGACCGCTACTCTTCCTGCTAGCGTTTCTCCTAGTCCAAGCACCAATGCTTCCACCACAGGACCCGACTTCGGTAATTCTGGGGCACCTCGGTCCGGTAATTTCCACCGCACAACAACCCTGAACTCTACAGTTACAGGGACAGCCCCAGGGACAGCCCCAGTTGAGTCAAATACGTCATCGCCGCTTACTTCCAATTCGACTACCACGTTCGCAACAGGCGAGTCAAGCTCGACCCGACGTGGATATGGGGGTGGTCCCAGTTTTTCTATTTTGGGGAACGTTACGTCGACAATAGCGAGTGGTCAGCCTTCCATTACCATTCCGCCTGTCTCGTCAAATTCGAGCGCTGGCCTTCCTCCGTCGAACAGTACCACAGGACCGGGCTTCGGAAATAACGAGGGCAACCGCAGTGGGCGTTTCCGCGCATCATCGGCAGTTCCCACAGCGCCGGCTAACATAACCTTATGGCCAGGAACATCCGTGCCAGAAACCGTGTCTGGCCCAGTACCTACAGCCGCCCTCAACTCGACGCTGCCTTCAACTGCTGTCCCGACCGCTCCGGCCAATTATTCGGCACTGGAAATTGTACCCAGCTTGACGCCATCGCCATCAGCAAACTCTTCTGCACCGGTGGGCACCGGTTCAGCTTCTATTCCATTAGCATCCACGAATGCTTCAGTATCTATCTCAGAAGGACCTCGCCGTGGATCCATAAGTCGTTCGATGCTACCAACAGGATCCGCCTCCGAAGCTGTACCATTAGTATCATCCAACTCATCCTTGCCAATAGGAACTGCCTCTGGCTCAATACCCCAGCCATCTGCAAATAGTACTGGACCACTCTCGACAGGAGCCGTTCCCTCGTCTAGAATGTCTTCGAATAAGACAGCCTCCGTTCCATCAGGAGTAACGGCACCATCCGGGGGTACCATAGGCCTTTTGTCGGCGACGTTGAACTCGAGCTCTGCTATGACAACAGGAGTACCGGCACCGAGTTCATCAATTCCGACTACTTCAGGTAATACGAGCCTCCCAATCGGCACGGGATCAAGCTCAGTCCCAGCCGCGTCAGCGAATATTACTGGTGGTTACATGACCGAAGTGCCAGCGCCAAGTTCGTTGATAGCGACGCCATCAGGAAATACCAGCCTCCCAGTTGGCACAGGTACTCCAGTGCCATCTACAGCTGTAGCACCTATAACAGCTAATTCTACAGGCTCGCTGCCTACTGGTACGGGCGGGATTGTCTTTCCGAGTGGTGTCCCCGTTCCATCAAATGCCACACTAGTACCACCGCACGTAGCATCAGCATCGGGAGCTCCAAGTCCATCGGTGAATGGCAGCGCCCCTGCAGCGTGTCCCTCCGCAACAGAGTATAGCACGATTGCCCGCACTTCTGTCGTCACGACCACTTACTACGAGACTGTTCCCATAGTGCCATCTAACTGCCTCCCGTCAGGCTCTGCTACACTAAGCGCCGATGGGACTGCCCCGAGCAACACCGGGACTGGCGCCCCTATCCCACCCGCCACGACTTCTTCTGGAACTCTAACTACAGCTTCAGCAGTCGCCTCGCCAGGAAGCGATCGTTACCGCCGGTCTGGTGATATTGCTACCCAAGCACAGATTGATGCTGCCTGCGCCGACCACGATAACCTCGTCTTCAATTCAGATTACGAACGTGCAGTTGGTGACAGCGCCGTTGGTTGGACGACCACTTCTGATGATGACTTCATCAAATTGCAGATATATTCATCGAAGAATGCCAACGGCACAACCTCCAACTCCGCTCGCGTCCTAGCTGCAGCACCCGGTCGCTTTGTCAACATGACCCAACCCGTTACTCTGTGCCCTGGAAAGCAGTACCGCCTTTCGAGTTCGAACAGACAAGGAAACTTGCTAGCTAAGTGCTCCATGCAGTACTGGTATGGTGATAATATTGTATACACGGCTAGTCCGCAGGAGACCTTCTCAGAGAGCGAACAAGTCTTCACTGCCGGTACGACTCCGCAAGATGTGAGCAAGGATTTGAAGATCAGGGCGACGTGTGCTGGAGAAGGCGGAGCGCCCACAGGTGCGAATCAGGATGGATACATGGTTGCAGAATTCGATAATGTGGGTCTTACGCAGGTGTGAAAGGGAAGTAAGGAGGAAGAAAGATGAGAGGGTAGTTGTTTTGGAAGAAGCTCATAATTTTTAGTGTGGATGAGTTGTCGTTGGAAGATAGCATCGATCTGTAGGGAACATCCTTGAGGGGCAGATGTTTTTCGTGGGGGTTGCAAAAGCAAGCAAGGGAAGGCGTGAGAAACGTGGTTCATGGGCGATTGGGATGGGGGAAGAGTGCATTGTCCTCCTTTTCTTTCTCGGTGCAGGCCCGAGTACGTCATCATTTTACGCATTAGCATATTTAGACAATTTCATTCTATACGGCCAGTCCACCTTTATTTTTTGAGCTGAACACGAGCTCGCACTCAATTGCTTTGACGTTAGCGCTGTTGAGATACGTGGGCGGCTTCCGGGCTCCTGGTGTTGGGCGTTGTGCGCTCTCATTGGTCAGCTTAGAGAATGAAGCTGTCAACATCTTACGATTCTTGAAACCTGCGCAGCGATACATGTAGCTGCGAATGGATGCGGGGAATCCCAAATTGTTCTTGTGCAGATTCCTAACAGATCAGAGAACTCATGTTCCTGCATTGTCATTGGTTGGCGGAAACGCTTGTGGAGGGAGTGAGGGTGGGCACGTGGTATAGTTGGCGCATCTATAGCGCTAACGTACATATACGTACGACAGGACGCGAGCGCATGTTGAGCAAACTCAAATATTCGGCAGCGACAGAGGCGATAGAGGCTGACAGCCTGTCTTGTTAGCGACTCACGCCTAGGGCTCCGATTCTCAACAAGCGCTTCACAATTAGCCTTGCGAGGGCCACCGACTCGACAGCATCTTGCAAGGCCAGTCGAATTGATGGAAAAGCAAGTAGACGCTGAAATGCAGTCTGAGAATGAAAAACTATCGTATACACGTTCCTTTGACTTGGCTCTCGTGCACCGAAAGTGAATGTTGTCTATGAAGGCGGGAGAGGGGATCTCGTAAAGAAATACGACGGGAGGAAAAGAGTGTGCCTGAACTTTTGGGCCGTATGACAAAAAAATCAATGGCGATTCGGATAGCCTGCATCCGCGCCGAGTATGCACATAATACGCGGAAGCGGCTCGAAGCAAGATTGATTGATCGAGGGCAAATTCAGAACGGGTGGAAGAGCGGAAAAGGGCAACGGCGGACTGGATTGGCTCGCTGAGAGCCTTACGCATCGCCGAGAGATGCAGGTTATAGATTGTCGCCAGCATCGAAGCAGGGAGAAATGAAAAGGGTAATGGGCATGGTGCGTGACAAAGCTGGAGTGACGTTACGCATTCTGATTGGTCCGCGGGGTGCCTTACGAGTGTCCCAGGTATGCACACAAATACTGTCTGCTGCCCAATACATCCAACGCGAGTAGCAGGTAGGGTTTGTCGCCCTACGGCGTGTACTGACAATGCCAGGCCACCCCAACAGCAACACGTCTAGCCGTCTCATTGGTCTTGTGATGAGAAAGTGGGCTTGAAGTTCCCTGTCGATGCTATCCGAACCAGAGTTGCGAGTGGTACAAGAGCGTCAAGTTTGCAGTAGACAGTAAGCGCCTGACCTGCTCGCCGCGGTGTGGAGCAGCATCTCGAACGTGTTCATAAGCCCAGCTTCGCCCACACCCACGTCTTGGAGTCTCTCGCAGTCCGGAGAGCAGCAAACAGCCGGCAGCAGGCTGGCCCAAAAGATTGGCGGACGAGGTCGAAAGAAAGCATGCGGTAAGGAAGAAGTCGAATCCTTTCGGGCTGCGGTCCGCGAATGATGGCCGCGTCGCGGGCGAAGAGGCGATCGTCTGCGAGGGCAGGCCAGTCAGAGACCGCCACGTGGGATGGAAGGGTTCGAAAGTCGGTTTCAAAGGACAAGATGATATGGTGCGTATTTCCCCATCCGAGCGAGGTCGATTTGACTCTGTTCTGATTTCGAAAGAGACTGTGGAGGAAAGGGGGAGGTGCTACCAGACGAAAAAAGAGGATGGCGACACAGGCGACACGACTGTTATACAACGAAAACACGCGCTTAGAGACGAGCAACGAGACGATACAAACCGGGCCCCACCCCTCTGGCCTCGATGCTGGACCCGCTCCCTTTCGACATCGACGGCTGGACCACTCACATAGTCGGATCTCCACGATCCGGTCTCGTCGCCGCTTCATGGGAAGAGAGACATGTCGCGGCACAAGCAACGGCGCCTGCTTGGTGCAGAGCGGGAGATTGCAGGCGGAGCAAACATGGCCAACACGACGGTCCTTCTACGACGGCACCGGGCCAGGCCGTGCTGTGTGTGCATATACGACCCAAGGAGAGGATGCGCATGTATGCACATGTGGTGTTGAGGCGAAGGAATCGACGTCTGTATCCGGATGGAGGGCGGTGGTGGGCCGGCCGGCGCTTCTTCGGTGTTAGCACTTTCGTCCATGGCAGAAGAAGGCTAGCACAGTCACGTGACTGTCCGAAGCGAGAAATCCCCCACCTCACTCGGTCGCTCACCCACAACAACACTTCTTCCCTCACCCTCTGCCCGGCGCCGTACTCTGCCGTCGCGGTCGCCATCATATATCGTCGCGCGCCTGCGCTGGCTTTACTGTTCCGGTCCTCAGCGGATCGGCCGACGCGCCGTGCTGCTGTCGCGGGCCGTGCGCCATCGCCTCCCCACTTCTATTTGCGGCTACGCGACCCTCACGGATTGGACCGTCGTAGCCCCCATCATCACGGCACAGCGGCTACATCACCACCATCAAAAACACAGCCAATCGGCTCAAGTGTGGAATCGTCATTGCATCATTAAGCTAAAGGTCAAGCTATATCAAAATCAAGCGACTGTATGAGGTAACGCCCGGCCTTCTCCTTATCCGTCTCTCATTCTCACAGTCAGTCTTTTCTGTGTCATTCCGTTTCCAAACTCCAAAAGTGAGTGGACTCTGTTCGAACCAGGCCCCGAACCGTTGTACATGAAACCATTCCCTAGACGCCCGCGCAATGACCTCGAAACTCACGCATGTGCGCTGAGGGCTCCAATGCCCTGTAGCCTGCGGTTGCGCTCGCAACTCAGCTCATAGATCTCGCCATCAAGACCCCGGATCGTCTCCATCGACTTGTCAATTGACGCCCGGAATTTGGCTCCCTCGCGCTGCCACCGGCTGATACGGTCCACCTCAGCCGCTCGGCGCCGCATCTTCGTGTCAATCTTCTCGCACAGCTTGCACTTGGACCCGACTGGCACCGTTTGCATGATGAGTTTCATGCCGCACGTCTCGCCAATGCGGTATTCCTTGGCGCAGTGCTGGCGGAAGTGTCCCCACTTCCAGTCGCCGCATGCAAAACGGTGTTGATCAAAAAAGCACATGTTTCAAATTACTAAGGAGCTAGGATGGCCTGGCGTTTCGCTTCGTGTTAGCTTTAAAGGTCAATCGTTGGACGTCAAGCTCTGGTAAATACCTTGCGTTGCGTCTGTCGAGCAATGGTCTTTTCCCGAATGGGTCAGCAACGTTGGTGCTACTAGGATCAATCAGGCTCCGAGAGCAACGCAATATGGAGACACTTGATCTAACATACAATGGTTGGATGAGAAGCAACAGTCAACACTTGTTGACGTCGATGGATCTTAGAAAGAGATAGCACAGAGGGGTTGAATGTCTGAAGAGATGGATGCTGTTCAGCAGTCGTCGGCTTTGAATGGAGAGCCTGATGAGATGAGCTTGATGGAATGAAACTACGGGGAGCATGGCCTCTATTTATGCTTCGAACGGGAGTATTATCGCCATCGTCGACGACCGTGTTTGGCTCCCGAGCCCGTCCCGCTGTCAGACCATAAATTGGTGCCATGGTCTATCCATCACTCTACATGGAAGGACCCCACCCGGCCGTGTCCAACGATATTGCCACGATCAACGGCGTCCTCTCGTCCTGCCGCTAAGGGAATGCGGAGTCCGGCTGCAACGATACCCTAGGCCGTGCCGGCGTTCCAGCTGCACAGAGATATCACATCTGCTAGGGGATCACCGCGTCGTGGCTTCCCTTGACCGCGTAATTTGACCACTCTAGTGGAAAATCGCTCATGGTCCTTGTCGCCATGTCTCAGCCGAAGCTCGTGGAATGGGGGCTAGATATTCGTTCTCGAGCATTTCGGACCTTTCATCTATGTTGAGGTCGAGTGTTGGGGAAGCGAAGGGTCACGTGCCACCTAGCCAATGCTGAACCACAGTCTGCTCCACTGGTTGTTTGTCATTATGAAGAAGCGATTGGCCAATGGCGTTCATGTCTTTGCCATCCTCATAAACTCGGAACAGTGGAAGTTTACGGGGTAGTTTTTCGCCGCCGACCCCTAGCACGTCCTACCCTGAAGAGCTTGGATCAAGTGTGTGCAATGCGTTGGCCAGCGCCCGACGATACGCATGGCAAGCACCGCGGTTGGCTCGTTGCTTTCTTTTGGTCTCTCACAGTGCTCTGTGTTCTTGGGCGCTCGGGCAAATCCCGGCGTGCAATGTTCCATGAGTCGTCTCCAGTTTTCCCCTTCTAGCGCAGCTAATCAACGTGTGTAGCCTCGATCATGCTCATCGACATTGTCTCGTTCGTTCGTTGATTCTCCTCCAACAAAAATGCCGCCGCCCTTAGCTCACACCGGACTTGCCAAACCGTCCTACGCGGGCTCTAGGCATTGTTGACCAGTCACCTTATCAACCCGTGCTGCAACATCCGCTATGGGGTATCACGTCCGGCCATGCCATCCCGCCACCTGTGTGGTAGTCGAGCCATCACCGCATGCATTGTGCATGGCCTGGTTGGCGAGTTCTCTATTCAGCTGATCCACTTGCCGCTCGACGGCTCGGTTTTCCTGCATCCCGCCTATGATGAGTTTTCTAGGCCATGCACGCTGACAAGCATGTGTCTCTTAGATAACAGGATGGCGTGAAGTTTATACTGCATCTAGCCCGCCATTGCATATCGACGCAATCATCTGCCCTTCGGAACGACGCTAGATCAGGCCAAAGCATGCCCCATCGGAGATCCTCTGACGTGGCGGGCACCGTTTGGTTGATCCATGAGGAGAGCATTCACCCGGGCATCCGTCTGGTAATCAATAATGGCTTTGACAAAACCATCCGCCTCGTTTTTGCCTGCGTGTTGCTGCGGACCGAGCTGGGAATGCCTGCCTACCACTCGCATGAAGAGCGTCACAAGATGGCAAGATCAGACGTTCGTCAGAGCGCCTTCACCGGTTACCTTACTACGGACAGGTTTTCGTCTAGCACAACATGACTGGGACTTGAGCTTTCAGTCAATGCGGTGGCGAGATTCTGCACCATGCTTCCGTCAGTCGCCTGCTCCAAGTCTGCCTCACGCTCAATGAAGGCAAGAGCACCTTTACCGAACCAATGTTTCTCCATCGATAGATTGTGTCTCACCTTTGTTATGCTCTATCTGACATCCGGCATCAAACTTGGTGAGTCTACTATACCACCGAGGAAGTTGTTGCCGCGCTCTGCAGGAGGTTGGAGTGTTGATGATGTGTCTCTACCCCAGAACGGCCTCGCGTCCAACACGGCCGGCATGCCAGACAGCGATAGGTAAACAATCAAAAAGCGGCCTCTGCTGCAACCACCCAGAAAGCAACCTCGCTCCTTGCACGTATAGTCTTGACCAATATGAGCTGATCAGTGCTTGTGCCTCACTCTCGCCCCCATTACTTTAGTTTCTATGTAAATCCGCGCTTCCGTGAAATGAAAACATCAACAAAGGCCGCCAAAGCGGCCTCTGGGTCGACTCGTCGCGGCCCACCTCGTCTCGATGGCACGATGAGACGTTGAAATTTACTACCTGCAGCTCCGCGCAAAGAACTAATCATGTGAGATGAGCGCGATGCTGGGTAAGGCGGCAGCAGGACCAGTGCATGGGGGTTTGTGGAGTGGGAGGGAGCAGGTCGCACGCAATTTTGATCCCGAGACGAGAGGGTGCTGTGCGTTTGTGGGCCCGATTTGCGGTCGGCTAGACTGGGCTGTAGAGGAGCGTGGTGCAGGCTTAGGATTGGCTGCGCGTCCGCGAGCAGATGCAGAAGAGCTGCACCGGTGGGGAGGAGGGGCCTGGATGCTGCGCCTGAGAGGTGGTTGGTTGATGCTGAGGGACCCAAGGGCGCAGAGAGGAAGGGCGCCGGAGGGACGGAAGAACCTCTCGAGCTTACGGATGCGTCTCTACAGTTCAGCACAGCATCTCAATGCCACATATACACGTTTGCCAGAAGAATGATCGGAGAACGAGGAGCAGGCAAAGCAGGTTTTGCACGGCTGCGCCCGCCACCCTCAGTCCTGCTCGGCGCCGGTGGCGGGGAAAACAGCTCAGCCTGAGAAGAAAAAATTGGCACCTTCAGACCCCTCTAAGCAGATTCGCTCGCGCATGGCAATCGAGTAGCTGCTTGATGAAGTAAGAGGTTAGGCTGGCTCGGTCTAGCTGGTGTCTAGGAAGCTTCCTTCATGCATCCATTCCTAGCCGCATATGCACGGCGAGGGATCAGGGAACCAGAAAGTCATTGGTCGTTCGGGCGAGATTCGCATAGCCCGGTCTGGCGGTGTTGCTGATGTTGTTCCAATCGACATTTGGTGCTATCTTTGGGTGCTCTGAACGGTGAGGTCGAGTGCGCGGATTGCAAGTTGGGTGAGCTATGTGATGCATGCGTGGGTAACACGTAAATCGGTTGTACAGCAGCTCAATGCACAGCAGAGGACTGGGTGCTTCATATTGATACGAGAGACTCCGAGGCAGCAATATTGCTCAAGCTGCGATGCACGTGGTCGGCGTTACAGGCGGCCGTCAAGACCGGATGTACATGATGCAGCTGGGCTAGGGATATCGAGGTTGATAGGCTATCCAATGATGTAGAAAGAGGGGTCGTTATACCCTTGTAATGACCAGGTCCTCGTCATGGCGCTGATGAAGCCAGACCATCCGGATGCGGATGGAACTGCTGCCTCGTGTGATGATGGGCGAAGGACCATCGTAAGGACAGTCAGATCAGCCGTTGCTGCCCAAAGCCATACCGCTTTTTTATAGTAAACACAGTGATACCGCTGTGACACAAGGTAGACCGAGCCCGGGTTGCCAGCCTCAGCTGTGGAAGCCATGGCGGAGCCTGAATATCATGTATTAAAGTGCCAAGCGTCACCATCCCAGTAACAAAAGTGGAATGCATCCGATGGAGGTAATCTGAGTCTTTGTGGATACTGCTGAGCGCCTCGTTCAGGTCACAAGATGAACGGGGCAAGCGACGTTACCGCCGCTATCGCTGAGTGGCAGATGAGCGGTGACGACGATAGGGCCGTTCTGCAATAAGACGGACCGATGTCATATGTACGCTGGAAGTGTAGACATTAGTGCACATGCAAAGTCATTGCGGGGCGACGGAAATGTGCTGAGCATCTTTGGCCCCTTGTACAGGGAGAGATTGCAATTTTTCAAGATCAATGGAGAGCATCAGCTTTAGGGAAGCCAGAAGGCCATCAAAATTGATCATGTAGCAGCGGTAGGTCCAACAAAAAGGGCAGGTAACTACATGAAGTTTCAACGGAATTGCTCCGACCCGCGAGGCTTAGGGCTAGACCATACTGTAATGACCTGCAGAGGGGATTTGACGTTGGAGTTTGTGGCGTAGACCCGTTAGCTTACCTAGTCTCGGAACAAGCGAGACCGGGGTGGGTTCTGTCCGATTCCGGAATCCTTCGGATCGACAGGGAGTCTATGGCAGATGATTGCTTCGAGATACCTACCGATTGTGCGAAGATGGAAGACACAACCGGGGTACCTGGTGGGAGTCGAGATATGCACTCTGATCCGTGCTCTGGCTTTAGACCAAGTCTCAGAGAAAGTTTGGGCGTCAAATAGAGAGGGGTAACAGCGGTGATCACCTGAAAGATATCTGCCGTCTTTTGCAAGGGTAGAAGTCCGGGGCGCAAAGATTGACCCGGCCGTGATACAGGAAGTGCCAATCTCACTGAAGTGAGGGGTCTAGACCTGCTGTTTACATACCACTCAGAAGAGCTGAAAGAATTGATTGTCGATCAAATGAAGTCCGCCCTGGAACGTTCCGCATTGGTGGATTGCGTATCGCTCTTGTGCTCATCGTACCGTTGCAAGCACAGTGTAGTGAATGAAGCGGTATAATAGAAGCCTCCAAACAGAAAAATCAGTCCATTGGGCATCAACAGCCTGGCTTAGCAAAGGGAAAGCCCAATGACATAGTATCCCCTAACATCTGATGAATGTAGAAGCTGCTCGCCGCATGCCAAGACACACGGGAATTAAAAGTGTTAATAGGACCGCGATGCAGCGTGAAAGAGCGGTGAGGACGACGTCTTCATGCATGAGGCCGCTCCTTCTTTAGCGGTTGCCCGTGGTCACTGTACAGGTCTCGTCCCATTCCCCAGCGGATAAGTCCGCCAGTCAGCGCCTTGGTGCGAACCAGATGTGTCAAACGGCTCGCCTATACTCGCCTACAGCACCAATCTTAAGCCGTATAATAATAGCTGCATACAGAGACTGCAGCTCATGTGATCCAAATGCTCAACGTCTGACGTTGAATGGACTGCCAAGGGTAGCAATGAGTGCGACCTATGAGATCCTCAACGCCCACCTTTTGCCCTAATCACCAGAGTTTCTGTCGCATATGATTCGTTCGTGTAGTAGCTTGCTATCTCACAAGTGCCGTTCATAGGAATTGAGTCGAACATTGTGTTCTAAGGTGTGATGGACAAGCCGCTATTGCGATTGAACGAGGCCGAAAACCAAGGGAGAACTAGCATAAAGTGAGTAGATAATGTGTCTAGTGATGGAATATACTCTTTCGTGTAATGTAGGACCTGATGTTTGGCTTTTTAGAGGGGTCGATGTGGGCAAAGTCGGGCAAAGACGGCGCCTGACGTTGATTGTTATGGCTCTCCGATCTAAGGCTAGGTTTCGGTATCTGCCGTCTTGGCGCCCTGCTTCTACCACGGTGATCTACGCCTATTCTCACAGGTGATCGGTTTCCCGTGACTGTAGACACGTCCCACTGAGTCCGGTTTTTGCATTGTCAAGAGTATGGATTAATTGTTCACCAACTTTCCCTGATCGGGTATAGTAGTGGCGGTGCGCTGAGTCATCACACCCCGCGTTCGACTTGGTGACCGACGCACCGTTCTGGTTCATCCCCCGCAACGACATCCCTTGCGGGACATATTGGATGGGGAATTCCTCGCATATCTTTGAAAATGTCATGCCCAATACTGATACATGTTTCTCTAGATCCTTGCACCGCTTACGTCCCTGTCACGCCTGTTTAGTGCTCTACACTGCTTATGAACTTACCCGCGTGAAAGTTAACTAGTGCATGCTCCCAATAAATGTCAAATCATTTGAACTACTACTGAATATTCCTCACGCTACGAAGATAAGAATTTACTCCACAGACGATTTGAGGAAACGGCGTTCGCGAGAGAAAAAATTACTTTACAATTGAGTCTTCTCTGTCATAAATACATTTGAACCGACATGTAAACTTGTATCAAACTTGAGGTCGGAATTCTGTGTCGAGTATGACAATCTCGCAGCAGCGATAATGTGTAGACGCCCCAACATCCCAGTAGGTACCCATATGTGTTCGTCGACTCTCATTTGAGCTGTTTATCTTGCATTGTCCGCGCATTAAATGGTCCTATTATCGCTGCGCTTTGTGTTCGCTGCCAAAGCACCCTTACACGATGTTCACTTCCAATGTTCTCCCGATACCACATCCACTGGGAATAAGTCAGTCCTGAAGATTAGTCTTCATATTTGTTCAAGAGTCAGACTGGCCGCTACACGAGTCGCCAATGCATCTCCTTCGTGTATGCTCACCACAACGTTGCAAGGGCAATGTTTTGGATTGGTTTAGCTGAGAGGCACTAGAAGAGTTTCTGAATGCTTGCCATAAGTTATTCTACCCATGCTTTAATTCTAGTGACACAGAAACATTATCCCAGCATCAGCTAGCAATGCAGGTTCAAGACGTAGAATTCCAGCTTCAGACCGCTCACAAAGCAACACAATTCCAACACAATCAACAGATCATGTATTATGCATGAACTCTAAGTGACGGTTAACATCAGTAAGAGTCTTCACGACAGTATCATCCGAGCCTAGAGCTCAATCCACCTTTTAATTCTTAGCCTACAGAACCAGATTTCTTGGGTAAAATTTGTTTTATCACTCTCAATTCGATGAAGATGTCCCAAGAAATCCTTTGCAGGACTTTGCTGCATCTCAACTCCGCTTAACCTGAGGTGGCTCTCTATTTCCATACAAGGAAAGATCGTCAAATCGTGCTTGTCGAGGCCGTTATCCCTATTAAATATAGGGAAAAGCGTACTTCTCGTCAAGCCATCGTGCTAATTTGTTAACACCTGACTAAATCTACGGGAATCTGTTCTTATCAAGTGTGAAGCAACACAATGGCAGAGAATTATTGGATGGTACCTGGACTACTGAGACTGTCTTGGCGTATTGCTAGAACGAAAGTCTTCATCGTGCACCTGGAAGAGGCTCATTTTGCGCTCGCAAAACTCGTCCAAAGACTTTCAAAAGCAGATTCTCGATCAAAATATTATCTTTCACGCTAGATTTGAAGCCGAGAACGAGCTGAAATGGCAATGGATACCATGTAGGTTATCATCAGCTGATCTTCTATAACAAAACACGAAATGGTGAAACTTTTTATCGCTTATAATGCGTTCTCAAGGCTCAGCGGCAACATTTTTGTCGCTGAGCAAGTGAAATTAAGGATCAAGGCGATTGTGGACATCTTCAAGAGTCAATGTTCATCAGGAATAAAAAAAGTCTAGTTATGTACCTAAGCGTAATCCTTTGACCACACGCGCATTTGTCAGCATGCACGTTCACTATGCCTAAAAGTCTCCGACTGCATTGCGGGCAGGACTAAAAGTCTCCGAGGATATGCTAATTTTCTACGCAGAGTTACTCGCGATAACCTACATTCTTAATTATTTCAGGTGTTCCGCTTACTTTACTGGAATAAACGCGTCATTCGGATTTGTGTTGTGGCAAGTACTTTTAAACAAAGTGATTGCAATTTTGAGAGACGTCTATTCTCATGAATATGGGATATAACAAGTCATGGCATGTCCCGATTCGTCGAAATATTGGGGAATAATTCGTCAGCTTACAAATCTAACCTGCATGGCTGAGCGTTCGACAGGTATAGAATAAGTACAATTGTATCATATGGAAAGGTACTACAACTCGTATCAAATTCTCTCATCTGCAAACTTGTCAACCCTAAGCGCCTTAGCACGCATCCTCAAGTCAAAGAGCAACATGACCGAAAGCAAAAACATTGATAGCCTCACTGCGAGCGCAGGAATTGAGCTTCTCACTTATTCAACTCCGAATGGTCTGATCTTAGGTCAATAGAAAGATGCATATTCGCTACTAACTATGATGTGTAGGTTTCAAGGTTTCCATACTGCTCGAAGAGCTGAAGGAAGCATATGGCCGACAGTATACGACGCAGTCTATCGACATCTTCAACAACGTTCAGAAGGAATCATGGTATGTCAAACTTAATCCGAATGCTAAAATTCCCACTATCATCGACCACGACAAGGGGGGATATACTGTCATGGAGGGAATTGCTATTCTGAACTATCTAACACGAAATTACGATCCGGAGAAAAAATTCACGTTCGAAGACCCTATAGACCTGTGCACCATGGAGCAATGGCTCGCTTTTCAGCATGGAAATTTGGGTACGTAATTCCCCGGAACTCTTAAAGCTATTGGCCCTAACTGTTCATAGGTCCTCTACAGGCTCAAGCCAACTTCTTCTACCGATTTTGTCCAGAGCGCTATGCCTTCCCAACACAGCGATTTTTCGGTGAAACTGAACGCCTCTTTGGTATCCTTGATGCCCGTCTGAAGGACCGCGATTATATCGCCGGACCAGGGCGTGGGAAATATAGTATAGCCGACATCTGCATCTGGCCGTTCGTGAACTCCGCTGGAGTGTTAAATATCAGACTGGAGAAATTTCCCCATCTATTTCAATGGTTGGATCAGATAGGTGAACGCCCTGCGGTTCAAAAGGGCATGACAGTACCAAGCGGAAAGCCCTTCAGTTTCGGGTACAAGGCTGTACAGCAGAGAGCCAGAGTAAGTCATGATTTTCGATTGATTGGCGTGATCATGGCCTACGGCCTGTTTCGCTTCCCGGAGTGATCCCAATACCATGATCGAATTATCTCACAAGTATACTGAGTTGGTATTAATAGGACGATCCCAAAGGCTTCGAGGAGACGGAAAAGCCCTTCAAGGACGCCTTGGAAAAGGCGCAGAAGGAGTTCGGATACGAGTACAAGAGCCCATGACGTAGTCTATGAATTCAACTGGACATTTTAGTGCGTTGAAATAGGGTAGACTAAAGCAAGATCCCATTTACGAGGCGGGTTGAGCACTATGCTGTACTCGGGAACTAGGGTTGAAAAGCCGACCAATTAGCAATTACATACCTTTGTATCACTTTCCGACGACATGGCGTGGCGTTTTCGTTCTAACATTGATATCTCCCTGCTCAAACTAAAATTTCGCGGTGGTTGTGTCACGTTGACCCCTCTTTGCAAGCACATCAATACGTTGACGCGTCATTTGCAGGAGCGAGTACGACCGTGAGGCTCCCTTTGATCGAGCTAGAACCAATGTTACTTATGCGACTGTGAAAACTCTCACGCTCTTAGTTAATGGGATCTTGCGAGTCTGCCCTACGACCATTCAATTAGCCTAAAATGATCGCATTCCTCGCTCCCTCGTTCTCGTACCCGTTCCCGCTCGCTAGAGCATAGCCTCATTACACGATTCGGCGCTAGACCCATGCGGTGACTAGTGAGCCACGGCCTACTCCTCCAACGGCCAATCGCATCAACGACCGTCTTAGTCCCAAGTCGTATTGCTATGTAGGTGAAGGCGTTTACAGCGGAGGGTTAAGCGCAAATTAGATATTAATCACTATAAAGTCAGATCTTCAGCCACGGAAGAAGGAGAATGCGGATATCTAAAAAGAAATTGATTGTCAACATGAGGACCTTAAGTGCTTTTATTTCTTATATATCTTCAGCGTCAGTTCTAGCCACTGCATCTCAACACAACTGCAAATGTGTAAGTGCCCCCTTGTTTCTCTAGCGATGTAGTAGCAAAATCGACTGAATACCAACGATAGTCTCCTAATAGTGATTGTTGGCCTTCAAACTCAGAATGGGCAGCATTCAATAAAACCATTTCCGGGGCATTGATCAAGGCCATCCCACCAGCTTCTGTTTGCTACCATGATCAGCCTAACTACAGCGAAGAAGCATGCGCGTTTGTTCGGTCGCAATGGTTCAATTCAACCTGGCACGCCACGGATCCAATCAGCATCGACTATCCCATCTGGGCCAACAATAGCTGCAACCCTATCTACCTCAATGGCACAAGTGTAACTGGCGATGTAAATGCTGGCAAAAGAGGATGTTCGATTGGCGACTATCCTGTGTACGCAGTCAAGGCAACAGATGCGAAGCAGGTTGCTGAAGCGCTGAAGTGGGCCAGTAAGAAGAACGTGAGAGTGGTCGTCAAGAACACTGGGCACTCTTACCCCGGACGGTAAGCCAATATTCTTAATTGATTACTTCAATATGCTTAATGCCAGCAGGAGTACCGGTTATGGAAGCCTTAGCATTTGGACGCACAACTTTCGTGGTATCGAATATCTTCCCTCCTTTGAACCAACGTCGTGTCCCATCAACAAGCCTCTTACTGCAGCCCGCGTCGCTGCGGGTGAAGTAGGCATAGTGGTCCAGAAGGAAATGGCAAAGCATAGCTCCATAGTGGTCACTGGTTCAAACCCCGATGTGGGTCTCGTAGGTTGGATCACCGGCGGGGGACATGGCCCGCTCTCATCGACATACGGTATGGGCGCCGATAACCTTCTTGAAGCAACTGTCGTCACCCCTTCTGGAGATATTCTGGTCACCAATCCATGCCAAAATTCTGACCTCTTCTTTGCGGTTCGCGGTGGCGGCGGCAGTACCTACGGTGTGATCACTGAAGTGGTAGTCAAAGCATTCCCTACCCCTAGTGCTGCCAGGTATACCCTCCAGCTGAGCACGACTAGCCCTAACATAACGACCGAATATTGGGATCTGATAGCCTTCATTCACGCTGAAATGGCCCGTCTCAAAGAAGAAGGCTTACAAGGGTATTATTTCATAGTGGGACCGCCATTCTATCCTGTCTATGCGTTTTGGTCGGGATTTTTGGTTTATGATAAGCCCAACGGAACGATCGAAAAGTCGATGGCGCCAATTGTGGAAAAATTGAAAAGCCGACCAGACCTTTTCATATACACGACTGAAATCCAAAACGGTGCTACATTCCTTGATGCATATGGATCTGTGCAAAATGAAGCTGTTGCAAGTGGCGGTTCGGCATATGGATCCTGGATGCTGAGTCCAGAGAGTCTCGCAGATCCAAATGTCACAGCCAAAGTCTTTGCAGAAATAGGTCCAAATATTGATCTTTCAGAACCTAGTGTAAGCCTAGTACTTTCTTCTAGCGTTCACTGAAACTTCTGCTAACAAATCAGGGACCTCTTGGAAACTCAGTCTTGCTCGGAAATTTCATCGCGTCTCCCAACGAACCCACCTATTTCCCCGAAGTAATTTCCATGAATTCTGCATGGCGCAGAACCCTCACTTTCATTTTCGTCGTGGAAACTTGGCAGGACGGTATTGACCGGGCTTCTATCGACTCTGTGTACCGCGATGTTACCAAAAAGACTCAGAAACTCCGCGATCTCTCTCCCGAAACTGGTGCTTACTTCAACGAGCCCGATAGCTACGAACCTCAATGGCAACATGCATTCTTTGGAGAGAATTACGGAAAATTAAAATCGATTAAGGAGAAGTACGATCCAAAGAATGTGTTATGGTGTCACCAATGTGTAGGAAGTGAGGCTCTCGTTGAGCAAAACGATGGAAGGTTGTGCAGGCCGATTGGATATTGAAAAGGAAGCAGTGATTAGTGAAATTGCACAAGGGAGCCAGTTCAAGTTCTTCGAGATCATGCCTTGAATTTGTCAAGTTGTGCTGATGGAATGTTTTGGATAAAAATCACGAATTTGAGAATGTCGTCAGTGGAATTTAGTCAACGTATGCTAAAGTTCCATGACATGTAATCTATATTTTGGATCTGCTATAAGTACTAGGCGTGAAGCTAATTGACAGGTCCGGGCTGTAATACTCCCAGTCGCCAATACCACCAGTGATGTTAGTTTCGGGAGCATGTATGCCTCGAATTAGACCATCGCGGGCTTCCTCAGTACTATACTCCCTGTGGCAGTGTTTTATGTCCTGGAGTTCTGTGTTGCAACGCTTAAGTCGGCCATTGACTGCATTAGCACGACGAAGGCCACCACTTGGGGGGAATGTTTTTGCGCGAGCTACCGGACTTTTCATTGAGTCACCAGGAGGTATCTGTGTTGTCGTCAGTTGGCTAAGCGCCTGCTGCATAGCCTCAATCTGATTCAACTGAGCTTTGTGCATCAATCGTTGGCGAGGCAAAGCTTCGCCTGAGGGTGTGCCATATCCTGAAGAGTTGGTACGGAGGTAAGCAGGACGCCGCTCGAAGGGGCTACCGAGGGGGCTAATATCACCCTGGTTGTGGCGATGACTTCCTTTCGCTCGAGGTCGCTGAAGAATGGAGTTTGCGGGACTGACTGGTCCATAACGCCCGACGAAGCCAGTATCTGCCCAGTTGGCATAGGGGTTAGACCCTATCGCACGACCGACAAAAGGTGAGCTACCAGTCCCTGAGAATGAATCAGCATGGTCACCCCCAGACCTAGATCCAGATCTAAGTACGTGGTCCATAATTTCTATACATGAGGGTTTTTTACGCTCTTTGTCCGGCCGATATGGTGTCGGTTTGCTCTTCATGCCGCATAAAGTTTTACTTGCTAAATGAATAGTGAGAAGCAACATAAAATTGTGATAGAAACTTTTATGCATAACGGGTTGAAGAATTATAAATATACAATACGCTTTGCTGGCTCGCTGTAGAAGAAGAATGAAGACGGCACTGACCCGATTGCAGGACAACACGAGTGGCGTCCAGCACGATATAGCATCATTCTCAAACAATGCCAGATGATAACACGATTTAGCAATAGTCTCAATCTCTCTTGTGGTGAAATACTTTACAGGTCAAACGAAGTTCAATATCAGCATGGCTTCTACGCAAGCTGGTTGCCCTGAGTGTACCCAAATTTTCCCAAAGAAATCAACGTAGAGTTGGCGTTCAAGCGAGAATCCTTACCAGCGCGCTGTCTCTCATTCTTCCTTCTATTCATATTTCTCAAATCCTAGGATCAAAATACTGCCACCCTCCGGGTCCACCACCACCCGCAAAATTCCCGCTCATCCTGTTACCAACCATTCCATGCATGCTCTCCTCACTCCTATATTCTGCCCCTTCTTTAGACCTAGGTTGACTCTTTCTGTCCTCATTCCTCTTAGTGTTCGCTCCTGTCCTTTTCAGACCCTGGCCCATCCCTTCTGTAAATGTCTCTGCATGACGGACTCCACCCATTGTCGGATCTCGACTGAACCCTTGCTTGATTCTTACGTTGCCTTCAGGATGATGTGTCCAAGTTCGCGTGCCCAACGGGCTTACGTCACGATGATTGTATGAGCTCTGTTCGCGAGGCCATTCATTGGTTCCCCAGCGAGGGGGACTGACGTCTCTATAGCGGTCAGGGTGGTTAGCAGCAACCTCATTAGGATGCTTAAGCGCGTCGCAATCTCTGAAAGAGTCCCGCTCTGGGAGACGACCTCGCGGTGGCTCCTTGCCTGACCAAGTGGTGCTGGGAGGAATATGGGATTGCGAGTAATTTGGGCGTCGTGGCATTGTTAAAATTTGTTAGCTTTACCAATTAATACTCTTTGTTGGAGGATTCTGCAGATAGCTTATGTCGATGAACAAACTATGTCTTTTTTGATTATGCGGAGCTCATTTTCTAATCTATGGCCATGCATCTTCAAAGGCAGAACACAGCCAACGTGAAAGTGAGAAGTGAACGGAGACTCATGTGAGCAAAGATTTTGTGACAATTTGTTAACAAATGCGGAAGATCTTGAAGAGTTTATTGAATGTAGCTATTGATATATTGTTCATTGTGCCGTGGATAATGTAAAGCCTGTTGAATGTGTCATTGACGACGTAATGCGCTGGCATGTTAACCTTCACAACAACGTGCAAAAATGCAACAGCACATTGAATCCGTCAGAGTTACTACTAGTACCATACCGTGCCCCTAAAGCCCAGAATACTCGTGAGTTCTTCATGACTGAAGTATTTGCTTGATGAAACCTGTGTTTGGGAGCAATAAACATTGTGAGTTGATTTGCACAATGAGAGACAAATCAATCATATGAATAGTAACTTTTCGTTATGATCATGTTCACACTAAGCAGCGGTGTTGATCATTGATACAGCGAAGTGATACTGTCTGTAGAGAAGCCTCTGAATGAAAAATCGTAAATTGCTTCAAATCTAAATCATAATCGTGGTATCAAGCGTCGTAATAGAATCTAAAATTTTCCAACATGTTTATGCCAAGTGCGCCCGTGGCTCCTTGATAAACAATCCTTTCCAAAATAGTGTCGCCAAACCTGTATCCATCCAAGCTCTCAATATCTTATTTGGGAGACACTAACTCTGGGTTTCATGGGCTTGTCAGCTGGCCTGAACGGCTCGAACCTTCCATTATGCTCGTATGGCTCTGAAACTAGTCCGCGATTGGGAGAGAAGTCGCTGGAAACAGATTTGTAATTCTTACGGCGGCGCATCAATCTACAGTATATCACATTAGTACATTACAACACAGATGTTGTAGAGGTGGAAGGGAACTTACACAATGGCAGCAATGATGGCAGCAATGACTGGAATACCGATACCCAGAGAGACGCCGATGATGACCTTATTGGAAACGCCTCCTGTCTTTCCATTGATCGCTTTGTCGATTTTACTGCCAGCATCATCGCCATCATCCTTAGAAGTAGAGGTAGGAGGTGGGGGTGTGTAGCTGGTCGGACTACCCGAAGTTGCAGTGAAACTCTGAGCATTCGATCCGAAAGTCGCAGTGCTGGTGACTGCATCCTTAATACTCTCCGGGAATTTCGCCTCTTCGCCCGATGGTACAGCTGTGACAAGCGTGCTCGTCTCGGTACTTTGCGTCGTCTCCTGCAATGAGGCAGGGCACATGCCAGCCACCGAGCTTTGGCACCGCACACCGGTGTGAATGATTTTCGTGGAAATAGTCTGCGTATCCAAGTCTTCTCTCCTGTCCACTGCTCTCGCCGTGACAGTAGGAGTGGCAGATGCGCTGGCAGGCGTTTTAGTTCCCTGAACAGCACAAATACTCGCCAGCTCTGTATTCCAGATAGGAATGCTTGTCGCTGCAACAGGGCCCCAAGTCTCATCGTCAAAGACAATAGTTGCGCCAGCCGCGGCGCCCAACGCCATCTGATAGTCTTGGACTACCTGAAGTTTACAATCTGGGTCATCTGGTACAAGTGTCACATTCGTAGTGAACTCGGCGAGGTTAGCGAAGACGCCCATCTCAATGCCGGAACCGATTTTAGGGATGCCGATAGTTTTGTTGAGAATTTCGAATGATGGCGTATCAGGGGTGGCAATGGAGACGCCTGAGTGTATGCCTACACGAAGTGCGGCTTTGAGAACAACACCGGCGGATTGGACGGTGACAGGGAGGAATTCAAATTGACCGCCGTTGCTATGATTATGTTAATGTAAATCTCAGAAGTGAGGGACGAGAGTGACTTACAAGATAATTTCGGAAACCTTATCGCTGAAAAGAGCGATGTTGAAAGCAAGACCATCGTCGAGCTTGATATGTAGCCCGCTGCTGATGTCGATGCTTCCCTCAACGCTCAGCAGCAGATCTACCTTGACAACTACACCAAGCATCATATTCTTGCCGACTCCGATGCCGATTGGGGTATTGCTGGTATACAGATTGAGTTCATACGACAGGCCTGCGCCTAGTATCGTGTTGAGTTGCAGATACAATTCTAATCCATCGAAAGTGAAATCGAGGGTACACTCATCGATTGGCTTGATGTCCACATCAAATGAGTAGTTCATTTTCGGGAATTCAAAATCGCTGAGTTGGATACCATCATCGAATTTGGCCCCAGATGTCAAATTGCCAAAGTAGTCGGCGAAGTAATTTTGGACAGAAACTGAGAAATTTGCAATCTCATCTGAAAGTCCAGTTACGGTAGTGTTGAGCGCGTCGCCGGCATCGAAGTCATCGGGAATCTTGAGCTCGGCGAATGCCTGGCCCTTGATATAGCATTGCGTGCAGACAATTTCCACGGATTGGGAGGCTGTGAGACTGGCGTTTGCGTTATCTGTCTCGATTTCTTGGGAAAGGCCGCTGTTTGAAGGTTAGCTACCTTATAGAATACGTCGCATACGGATCAGTGCTCACAATTTCAGCAGAACCGCACCGTCCCAACTTCGGTCCAAGGTAGTGTTACCCTTCAATTCCTCCCTCTTCTGGAATCTCGCTTCGGCGAGTCCTCTCCGAATGGCCTGGTGTGTATCTTCGACCGTTTGTCCGGGAGCATTGTATGTCCTCACCGAAAGATCGAGCGGCGCACCTGCAGCAACAATGCTGACGAGGCATGTCGCCGCTGCTAACAAGTTCCTCAGCATCCTGTCCGACCGAATCGCGAAACGTCCAACTTCCGCGAACAAACGAGACCAGGAAGAAAAGAAAAGAGTACAAAAGTGACAAGGCTATCAACGGAATTGGTTCAAACTACTATTCCACACCGCGGCACATGCCCCAGCCTTATACTGCGGGAAAAGCATCGTGCAAAAGTACTTTGCGGCCCCCATCAAAGTCCGTGTGTACCAAACGTACTAACGCGAGACGGAGGCTTTGCAGGACCCTGGGGCCGGAACTGCGGCATGAGTGCTTCAAAAGTGCTGTGCCTTTCTCAAAGTAGCGACAGACCGTAGCGTTGGTACAAGGATCCGATCCTCAGCCTTGTGCCGTCAACTAGTTGGTATAGTTCGGTCATACGAATGGTAGAACCCAGCACTCTACACAATGAAATTCTGGGGCTGAGGCCTGTTGAATACGGTGCGAAGAGCGAAATTCAGAGTTTCTGCTTTGTCAGTGCGATGCTATTATTGCTGAAGGAAGAGACCACGCTGCAAAAAAAGGTACTTTGTAGAAGGATCCTGCTGGCCTGGTGTTCCCAACTCGTAGCGGCACAGCCCCGAGCCTGAGCAGCAGTGGGCCGGAAACGGACTTTGATAATAGCGGGGAGCATCGCACGCGGTAAATTTAGCCAGAAAATTGACTCGAGCCGCGCCCTTTGCAGAATCGCTTTGGCCCCTCGATAAGTGCTGCGATATCTGCAACCTCTTTAGTGGTACAATTAGTGGAGTGGCCGAACACGAGTATCTCAAACGTTATGCTTGTGCATCAAACACGGCGCACAGGTTGAAGTGACAATTGACGAGTAGAAGGGCGCGGCATCACCTAATGAGGCATGTCGCTATGCTGAACGACCCAATCTTCGGAGTGCGACGGGGTGCTCAGATGTTTTTTGACTATCACGTGTTTTACTTATCGTGCCATCGCACCAATGAAAAATTGAGCTATGATCATGTAACGGAAAACGTTCTGAGCCCTGCATGTAGTATTAGCCGGCCTGAGTGGCCTTGAAACGTGATACATGTTGTGGTGTTTGATCGCTCAGCTGCGCCGCCATTTGCGCGCGGCTGGAAAGATTGCCGAGCAAGACAGTTCCCGAACTACTTCTAGAAGGAAGAAAGGTGGAAGCTTAGACTTGTCATCGCCAAGTAAAAGTAAAGCCACACAAGGCTATGTTATTGTATTCAGCTCGTGTCAGATATGAACTCGTGATCGAAATGGTAGCCGACACAGTGAGAGCTGTTGATGGTACGCGGGAGAAAGCTCGTGCAGGAAGCACGACCGCGCTCGACAGCTTCGTCCAACGCATTACGATGAGACGTGTCGGGTGCATCATACGATATTGCTATAGTGTTTTTTATACGCAGGAATGGTATCACAATGGTATCGCTATACAATGCCTATCATACCGATGGTTTAAACATGCAATATCAGCAATTACGTTGAGTGTATTTGGGCGCTTCTATTTCTTATTCGAAGCTATCCGCTCCCTCTTTTACACAACGATGCTCAATATACCATATACTTGTTTATCAGAATCTATCTAGGCCATCTTGACTCCATTTAAAGCCAGAGTCTGGTTCCTGTTGTTGAGTCGCTGCGGGTCGGTTGTGTCCACTTTCGTGGCTGTAGTCCTCACTATGATAAGCTCCCGACGTTTTACATCATGAATCATTTCGTTTCCGACTCGAAAATAGCCCCTGTCAATAGTTTTCGTATGGGAGCCGAGTGACTGTGATCTCTTCAGGCCCTTCTAGACAATTAGAAGGCTGTGGTGCATGCAGGAGAGATGGAAGCTGTGGGAGCAAGAGGTTAGACGCATGTAATTTCCATACCACAGCCTGCATACTACAGTCTACATTCTACATCTTAGTTATTGCAAATGCTACGAGTTATTATCTGAGGATAGTCTTCGAAACTGTTGTACATATCACCGCGTAGCGGCGTTTTGAGGGTCGAGAAATCTCCAAGTTATTTTTTGATGATCGACAAGAATGCACGCGGTCTTGACCATACGGCACAGATGTACAGATGTAAGAAAGAACCCTTCAATAAAGCACCTAGGACATAATTGTCCATGCTCCGTTGGTCCTCACTGCAATGCAAGATTTCGGCAGTAGGTTCCTGGACCTTCGGTATCGAGCTCGTACGAGTATCTACCTAGTGGTAGTGATTATGTCCGCATCACTCAAGAACGAAAAAAAATCTCGAAAAGGATATACAAGTAGATCATCAAGATTGATCAGTAAAGAGTGGCTTTCCCCACAATCTACACCCCCAACCGCTTCAGCCTCACGCTAAAAATAACCAATGACAGAAAAGGGAGAGTCTTGGCACCGTGCGTCACCAGATTCGCGAAAGATCCCCAACGAACAAGCTCCGAGGTCAACTACATCGCAAACGTCCCCAACGCGCAAATCCGCTTGAATACCTAGCTCTGGGAGCACCCGCAAAGCCTCTGAATAACCCACCTCCTTGAAATTCTGCACGTGAACCACGACTGTCTTATTTGCCCTCCTCCCTACACCATCTCCGCACACCCCCGATCCGCCATCCACCGACCGCAAACATGTCGCAAGCCTTCGAACGAGAACAGTACGCCTTTCCTCCCTTCCATTCCCATCCTGCTCCTTGTAAAAAGTCCCCGTCCCCCCGATACCACGTCCAAACCAACCCAAGCACCCTCCTTCCCCCTCTCCAACCCATCCCTTCTATCACTAGCCCACCCGCTCACTCCCGACAGGCAAAACAATTCGCGCCTCGATGAGCTCGCCTCCAAAGTGACCGCCCTGCGCGGCGTAACCATCGACATCTACGACAACGCACGCGACCACCAGGTCCTCGACTCAACGACCGAGACCTTCTCGTCCTTCTCGACCTCGCTGAAGGGCAGCGCGACGCGGTTGACGCGCATGGCACAGTCGGGCAACAAGGTGGCGATCCTGAAGCTCGCGGGGATCATTGTAGGGGCTGTGCTGGTACTTTATTGGATTTGGCATCTGCTGTTTTAGAGGAGGGGGTGGGAAACGACATGGGAGAGGGGTGTCTTCTAGGTTGGATGTGGGTTTCTGGAAATGGATAGGCTTGGTTGTAAGATTGGAGAAAGTTCTAGTAGCTAGTTGGGGAGGCATGGTTTTTGGCTGCGGAAAATTTTCAAGGTGTTGAGACGGGGGAAGAAGAGGGAGATGGCCATAGCGGCATGCATACAGCACCGGCGTTCATCTTTACGGTAGGATATATTGCGCGCAGCATACGCTGGACGTCTGGCGTTCTGGGGAGTATGGTCATAATCAAGCATCAGTGTAATCACTCTATCAATCATTGTCGATGCGCACGGGTTGAGCAAACAGAACTACTTTTTTGTCACCGAAGTAGAAGAAAGACACTAATTAGATAAAGACCGAACGCGTGTCAACCAGTATCCGGCAAGAAAAACCCATCCTCCATTAACCTGCGTTCGCATAGGGGTATCAGGAGTAGCAGCAAATCACACATACCATCTCCATTGTTCCGACATACACCTGTGCGCCGCGAAATCGAAAAGCGCCTTACATGTAAGGTACTTCAGTAGAAGTCAAAATAGGTATCCAATGAAAATGAACCGATCCACGCAAAACGTTCCTTCAGTTTTCATCATTTAGTTCTGTCCATTCGCCGCGCTTAAGTGCTGGCTAAGCACGCTGAGATCATTTCGCGCTTCGGGCACGCGCTCCATGATATGCCGCAGGTTGATCATCTGGATTTCTGTCATATTCACACTTTGGAGCATATTGACTATGACGGGTGCGCTGATGTAAGGTCCGAGAATCTCCACCGCCTTGGGATTTGGGTGCTGTGGTGGATGATTGGGCATTGGGGACTGCTGTGCATGACCGTTGTTGTGCGGTTGCGGAGGATAGTTGTTATAATTCTGCCCTGGTGGAAAGGCTGCACTGACCGGTGAATACTGTGGGCCATGAGGATTCGTCAAATGCGAGTGTCCGGAACCGTTCGTGGGGCCGTTGGTCGGAGGTAATTGTTGTGCAGCTTGAGGGGTCGTCTGCGCTGGATATCCTTCTAATGATTGCATCTGCGCCTGTGGAGGCTTCGTCTCAGGAAGCTTCGCGATCAGAGCAAGCAGCATGAGGGCCTCCTTACGAGGCGTCTCGATGGTACAGTATTCAAGCATGTCGAGGAAGGGTGGTAGGTTGCTGCCTCCAGCCTCGATGGGAATGACATACAAGTCGCGCATAGCATCATTTCCAAGCTTATCCACTGGCACGACGCCCCAGCGATCTCGCGGGCGAAAATAATTGTAGAGGTTATCCATATTTGTGCGTCCCTCCTGCGACACTGGGGTGAGCGCTAGAACGCAAACATCATGACTGCCGCTTGATGCTAAGCCTCGGATATACTCGTCACCCTTCTGGCTCTCGATACGGCCCTGAATTGGGAGAGTTGATGAAAGAAGCTCCTTCCAAGGCATCACAAGCCCGAAATCCCCACCCGCAACAAATCGGGCTACGGATTCAAAAGGCTCGAGCTGCTGCATATTGATGGTCCCTTGCCATACAATGGTCTCATCCGTGAAGCCGGACATCTCGACGTCATTGTCCTCGTCTTTGAGTAATCGATCGACGTCTGCATCTACAACATGGCCTTGTGACGGTCTTTCTTGCACGCGTATGGAGCTCTGGCGACGCTGTAGAAATGCCTGTTGGTCATTTGACGGTGAGCGAACCTTGTCGAAGACGGAGTTGATGTCGAAGGTAGTTGAGGTGCGTCGCACCCCGTCAGTCGGTGTGCTAGACGTATCTACAGCAAGGGGTGCGCGTCTGCCCACGTCTTCAGGCAGCTCCACAGCTGTTCGTCGATCACCGGAGGGCGATGGAGGTTGCTGTGCTATGTCTTCCGAAATGCTCTCTCGATCCCTCGGCGGCGGGGGCCTAAAGTCATCATTAATGGCCATATCGTCCTCGCCCACGATCTCCTCTCCTTTATGCGTCTTGCGAAGTCTAGGCCCAGTTTCCTCGGTAAGCACCATTTGTTTCTCATTAGCCTCCCTCATAGCGGCATACTGTCGCTGCTTCTCCTCGCTTGCCATTTCTTCGGGCGCCATCGAGGCAAATTCTTCTGCGGTTAGGCTTCCGGAGAGCAGTCGATCGATTAGGATTGCGTTCTTCTTTACATTGAACATAATGCTGCGGAGGTGCATAGCGAAAGGCGATTCGGAGCCAGTCGGCTCTCCGTGTTGAAGAAAAGAGGCATGGTCAATTTGCAAAGCAAAATGGATGGCGAGGGATATGGCAGTCTCACCCTCTGGCATGTGGCCTCCACGGGAATCGACAGCTTTCTTAATCAATTCTGCAAGGGTATCCCTCAACTTTTCCGCAAATGATTTCCGTTTCGCTGGTAGCGCATCAATAGTGGGAGCAACCGCAGACTGTGAACCACTCCTGTCGGCATGATCTACTTGCGGCGCATTTGACTTTTTCCGCTTCTTGTTCGTAGACTCCTTGTCGGCGCCGGTGTCGTGACGCCGCTTCTCCCCTAGCGGAGACTGTGGCTGGCTTTTGGGAGTTTCCCTCTTGATGGACTGTTGGGGGTCAGAAGTCTTCGTATTCGTGAAGGTTTGCCTGCTTACCTTGGCCTCATTTTGTCCGTTAGAGATGTTCTGGGATGCGTCCTTTGAAACAGCGCCTGGCGCATTCGGCTGCGAGGATTCAGCAGGAGATGCGCCAGCTTGCCCTGGCTGTGGAGTCGGGGTGTTATCCAGCTGTGGTGTTTCCGCTTTGACATCGCTGGGCCGCGACTTTGGGGGCTTCTGACCCTTCTTCCGGGTCCATGGCTTTTCTCCGCGTCCCATGGCTGCGAGCAGCTCAACGTGTTGGTCCGGTCTGCATCGCTCGCAGTAGTACGTCCTGTTCTCCCAATAATCTCCCTCGGGAAGATTCAGGCATCGATTGTGTTGCCAGACTTCGCACTCATCGCAGCAAATCATCTGGCGTCCTCTGATATCGCGCTGGTCTCCGCAGACACAGCGGATGATAGCATCTTCCTCTTCACTTCCATCCGACTCCTCAGACGGTGAGCGTGTACTTTCGGTCTTTTCGGTTTGTTTCTTCCCCCCCTTCGGCTTCAACTTCGGCTTTTGAGCGGGCTGGACGGGCTCGTCGAGGGCGTCGGCATTCTTGGTGTGATGACCCTTGTTGGCACGGCCAGAGCGGCGGACGTCGTCTACCCAATTCCATTAGTATGCCTGTCGGATGTGGATGGGCTGCTACGCGCTGGATGATGCATGCGGCAGCTGCCTCGAGCAAGAGCGCGCTGGTGAAGTCTGCTTACCGGCCATTGTGGAATGACACGTAGAGGAATGGGCTCAGACAAACGCGACCGATGGTTTCAACTTGTGCGCAATGCGGGATAATTCACAATCTCTACGAAAAAAGCCTCAAGCTGGCTCTGCGGGCTGCGCGGTCAAGCGTGCCGACCGCGATGGGACGTCTTCTAACTAGAAACCAGCTCTCCGTCCCGTCCTGCGTCCTGCTACCTGCTGGGCAGACAGGCGTTGCGGTGCGTTGAGCGACTGCCAAAATCCAGGCCGCAGCTTCCTTGCGCGACGATGGCGCCTTCCCCAGCACAAGCTGCCGCCACAAGCTAGGCAGGCGCGTAAAAGTGAGGCAGAAGAGAGCAGTCGCGTTGCAATGAGTGCGCGGCTGCGGAGTGAACTGAGAGGACAAGGGCGCGCGATGGGTAGAGCCGCGAGGTGTCGTGTGGGCAAGGTGGAGTAGAAGTGAGGAGTTGCGCGATGGCCGGGTGGAGCAGAGGCCAAGGCAGGAGCTTAGCCGATGCCTGTCCCTTCCTTGGCACTGACAGCGGCCCGTGCGCCGCCGAGTAGCTTCCAGCACGTGGGACCGCCTCCATGCTGCTCTATAACACACACGAGCCGACAATCACTTCACACTCGCCCACCTCTGCGGCCCTCGCCCCCTTACTCCCCACCTATACGCCCGCCAATATGGCAGACGTACGGTCGCTGCTGCGCCAGGAGCGGGCAGCGCGCCAGCAGACAAAACCTCCCAAGCCGTCACCAGCGCCCGCCGCAGCACCAACTTCGAAAAAGCGGAAAGCAGCAGACGATGGGTCCGAGGAACGGAAACGAACAAGGACTGAAGAGGCTGCAGGTGTCCCCGCGGGCTTCTTCGACGGGGGAGCTCAAAACGACGACATTGTCTTACCGCCCACCGCACCCATTCCGGCCCAAGAGCACACAGCCTCCGAGACTGGCGAGAAACCACAAACTACGAATGCGGCGGCGACACAGCCCTCGGGCAACCCGGCTACGGACGCAGAATTGGATGCATTTATGGCTGAGATGGACCAGGAAGCACTGGCACAGCCCCGCGCTCCCACATACTCTGGCGCCGTCATTGAAGCCGCACCCATGACGGCGGCCGAGCTGGCTGCCCAGGCACGGGAAGAACAGAGTGCTCAGCGAGCGCGGCGCGACGAGGAAATGGAAGGCGAGAAGGAAGACGCGGCCAGAGCTCTCGAGGACGAGTTTGAGGAAATGGAGGGCTTGGAGGAGAGAGTGAGGAAGCTACGAGCACAAAGGGAAGCTCTCCGGAGCAAGCACGTCGAAGCAACAGTGGCAGATATTGCGCTTCCTTCCCCGCAGCCCGAGGACGAGGACAGCGATTTGGAGGATGAAGATTGGGACGACTGGAGGTTTGGTCCCGCTTAAATCTTTGCATTTATATGGTTTGGGAGGCTCATTCAGAAAGCATGTACCCATATGTAACATAGCCCTGTGCGATACCATGGAGGGGGGCGTTTACCAAGATACCAGTGGAATTGATTTGTTTAATACTTTTTAGCATCATGGCATGTTTGCGTGACTACACTGCATCTCCCAGAATGGCTCCGTCTACGTCTGTTCCGGTAATATAGCTAGATGGTATTACTTTGACATTCCAGAACTCCAGCAGGCTCGGCCAATCAGGCCTCCACGCTTAGTGCGATTGACGACGTGCCAAGCCATAATTAGGAACGGCACCCTACTCCCACTGCGTCCGACACAGTGACTATACCCTTCAGCACATTCACTTACTCGCCCTACCGTTCGACTTCACACCTTCGATAGGCATTAAGCGTACCTCTGCGCCTTCAATCTCGAGTTCCCTCGAAGCACACGACAGCCCCGCCCGCAATGTCGCGGCGACCCAATCCCGCCGCTGATCGCGCGGAGCAGAACCGCCAGACGCTCAAGAGCCTGGTGAAGATTGAGGCAAATAAGAGTTGTGCAGACTGCAAAAGAAATAAACGTACATATTCTTACCATATCTTTTGCCTGAATTCGGTGGTGTTAATGCGCAACAGATCCTCGATGGGCCAGCTGGAATCTAGGCATCTTCATCTGTATCCGGTACGACAAATGCTCTTGCCACCGATATGCACAGCACGGTTTCTGACATTTGGACAGATGCTCCGGAATCCATCGCGGCATGGGAACGCACATCAGTCGAGTCAAATCCGTTGACCTCGACTCTTGGACCGACGAACAGCTACAAAGCGTGCTGAAGTGGGGCAATGCGAGGGCAAACAAGTCAGTCTCTGGATTCTCTAGAAGCAGCATTGCTGACGTGTGTAGATATTGGGAAGCAAAGCTAGCGCCCGGCCACGTACCTTCTGAAGCGTAAGCTTTCCCTCTCCGGTATCGCTAGCTATGCTGACCTTTCCTAGGAAGATGGAAAACTTTATTCGCACAAAATATGAATCTAAGCGTTGGGTCATGGATGGCCCTATTCCGGATCCGTCGACGCTGGACGTCTCGGACGACGATATGGTACGTGGGCTTTAATGCGCTGGGCGAGACGTAACGCTAATCGAGAAGGCACAGCCATTGAAAAAGGTGCAAGAGAAAGTTCAAATAGAGCGTTCAGCATCGCAGCGCCTCGGAGGAGGCTCGAGCCAGCCTCCGCCTCGGGCTGCTCCTCAACCTGCTATTGACCTCTTTGGTGATGAAACACCTGCCCCTCCACGCCCGAGCACCGGCCCTCCAACCGCAAGAGCTGTCCCACCTAAGGCAGAGCCCGCTCCACCGAAGCAGACGAAGGCTGGGGACTCATTGCTAGGATTAGACTTCTTGGGGAGTACGCCGGCCCAACCTGCGCGACCCTCTAGCACAGGACCAACAGCTGCGGCTCCTTCGCGACCAGATCTTAAGCAGTCCATCCTATCATTATATGCTTCGAAGCCTGCAGCTGCAGCCCCGCCTCCTCAACAGCATGCACGCCAAGACTCCTTCGGCGGACTAACATCTCCACCTCAGCAATCACCGCAACAATCGAACTTCGGAGGTCTCAATGATGCTTTCAGTGGCTTATCATTCGGAGCCCAGCCCGCGCAGCCGCAGGCCAAGCCTTCGCCCTTCGCAGGCCTGGACAGCTTTACAAGCACAAAGTCACCGCCTTCTGCGTCTTCCAACATGTTTGGTGGGGGCGGCAACTTCTTTGACTCGACGCCCAAATCTCCCCCTATCACTCAAACTCAGCAGCGAACGACAAGCACATCCGGGGGCCTGGGTGACTTTTCCGCCTTCACAGCTGCTCCCGCCAAACCTGCTGCTCCATCTTCCGGCATGGGCGATTTGCTCGACCTATCCATGCCAAGTGCCCCGGCACCGGCGCCTACCACGAAACCAGTCTCCCCGCCAATTGCATCCCCGTCCATGAATTCTGCTTTCAACCTCACTTCTCCCGCAGCCCCGGCTGCACCCAAACCAGCCCCAGCTCCCGCGCCTGCTCCCAACTATTCCAACTTCTCCGGCATGGATCCTTGGGGAAGTAACGACGCGTGGGCTTCTTCAGGTCCCACTCAGCCTACCCAGACTACGACCGCTGCTCAGTCGCACACTCATACCCAGCCCAAGAGCCCAGCGTGGGGTGCTCCTACAATTACTCAAGATGATGACTTTGGGGGGTGGAGCAGTGCTGCACCTGCAACTACAACGCATCCTCATACGAATACTGCACAGCCCGCGGCTTCGACTAAACCTGCGGGTGGATTTGGTGGCGGCGATGATCTGTTTTCAAACGTTTGGGAGTGATACGAGCTTGGATTAAGAATCGATAGAAGCGTCCAAACCAGAGTTGACACTTGGTTGAGCGTATGACAGTAGTGTAGAAACGGCAACTGTATAGAAACGAGAATGAAATCGCACAACTCAGATAACAAGACTTCTTCGCCAAACAAGCTGCGATTAAATGTACTCATAAGATAAGCCAAATGCAGCATATATAAATATGGCTCATGATGCGCAATACCACATGCACTAAGTCAGACAGTCGGCATCGGTATGTTGCAGTTCAGCCCCATAGCAGCCCGGGCGTCATACGTCGGAGTTCCGAAAAATAAGTAAGCCACTCCATTGAACCCGTCTCCTCACGCACGCGCACTTTTCGGGAGTCATCCCACCAGGGCTATCCCTCACCGATCACTTGCCCTGCGCAATAAAGTCGCGAAGATATTGATCCTGCTGCTTTCGACGGCGATGCAGTTGTTGCTCGATGCGGAAAGACTCGGGACACTAATTAGATAATTCGTCTCGCATACACGTTTACGATGAAGCTGACCGACTTCCTTTCGGAGATGGGTATAATGATTACCTCACATATTGTGATCGATGGATGACAAAGTCTTGTTTTGAGAGGTGTGTATTCAGAGCAAGTTGGTGTGAAACACCGCTTGCGATCGTTGTCAAGTGGGAACATGCGCATGTTTTGAAATTGCTAAGTTGGACGACAGATCTTCCTAGACATTCAAGTGCGCAAGCCCATGTGTACTTGCGTTGATATATATCTCTGTAGGAACTATTGAGAACCAGCTCGGAGAATGTGCCCAGGCTCAGTGTGTTAACGCTGCCAATATAGCCAATATGTCACTCATAAGGCCCCACCAGGAGAACCTGCATGTTTCAAACCCCCCCCCCCCCCCCCTCCCCCCCATCCCTGCGTGCTTCTGCAGCAGTCATCCACGCTTTTTTGCTTTCTTGCCCGAAGAAGCATGTTGCCATGCGTCTGATTGGCCATGTTGTCTCACATGACCGATCTGACATTCGTGACGGAATCCTACTGCGATCCACGGAGTGCGGAAGTTGCCTGATTGAGAAGGTTGACTGACCGGGGTTTGCATTGTTTCTCATGCGAGAATACGTATGAGTCAGTTTGTTTGGATTCGAACGAGGAAATGAAGAGGGGTTCTTATGCTATTGTGTATGTGCGCGAGCGGGAGAGTGAGAGTCCCGCTTTTGCGGATGTTTCGCGAACGTTGAAGACATTTCGTTCAGGTGCTGTCCAGCCACGTGTCGAAATCGAAGTTTTCCGGGAGAAGATTAGGATCGAACGTGGGAAGCGTAGAGTCACCTTGGTGGGGTAGTGCTTCGCTGTCCATCCACGCTCCTGAGTGTCCGTACTGGTCGCCGTTGAACAAAGGTACATGATTGGGCCTTTGCAGCCCTTCTCCCAGCGTGGAGCTCTGACCAAATCCAGGGTGTAGGTCAAAAACCGGAGAAGCATATCGTTCGATATGCATACTCCCTCTGACCGGGTCCTTTCCTTTATCAAGCAAGTCACACCTCTCATCTACTGTTTCCTGTCGACTACTGCCACTATCAGGTAGCGAAAGGGAGGGAGAGAAAGCTTGTAAATTCATTCCAATATTAGCAAGTCTTGAGGGTCTATTCTTCGTAGATGGCGTCTCATCGTTCAGGGTATTGGCGTCAAAGATGCTACCAGGTGATGAACCATGGAAGGAGTGTGTGAATCCGTCCGTGATAGATCCACAAGATATAGAGCGATCTCGTTTTGTTTCCGTATTCTCTGACCTGTGGAGAGCTTCTTCGTATTCCTGGCTGGCGGTTTTCGAATGCCTCTTTTTAGTTTTACTAGGACTTTCAGCTTGGGAGCTCCGGCGAGAGGGCCCCGAATCAGGGTCAGCAGGTGTTGAGAGAGCGCTAGATTTGAGACTTGTCGAGTCACTTTCCGGAGACATTTGTAAGAGCTTCATCTTACAGTTCATCACGATAGACGGTATGCGTTCTTTGATTCGGCATAGGATCGGCTCCAGGACAGGTCCAAGCTCCTTCGAAAGCTCCTCTTCAAGAGCTTCGTAGAGAACACGCTCAAGCCTTGGAGTCAGGCCATGTTGATCATATGGCGATGGGATGTCTTTATCATTGGGGAACAGTACTGAGTATAGCATCCTCCACTTCTGTTCGGTGTTTCTTGCATTGGAATATGGTGCCTTCTTGAAGTCGAGTCTGGCCAGCATTTGCATCGAAATGCGATCATCAGGCGGCTCCGGCCTTTTCTCGCATATGTCATCTTCTTGCAAATGTGCTACATAGGAATCTTGAGATTTCATTTGTCGCCAGCATCTTGAGCAGCGCAAAGGCTGTGTATGTACCCTTTTAATATGGTCCTTGAGCTTCGCCTGTTGCGAATTATTGTCAGTGGATGCCATAGATTAGTCTTTGTACTGTAGTCTACGTACCATGTCCGTGAAACCTTCGCCTGGAACATATGAATTAGCCCATAAGATCGATAAGCTTTACAGAGGCATTTCACTCTGAGAACCGACCGAGAATAATTAGATACGTACCTCTGCATGCATGTCGGCCGTATTTCTCCGGTTGCCTTTGATAAAAAGGACACTTCAACCGTCTACTGGGGCTTCCATCCACTGGAAGTTTTAAGCCTTTCTTCGGCGGCCGATTATCATCATCATTCTCTGTATCTGAGTCGTCTCCGTTGTCTCCAGGGTCCGATCCGCCGCCAGATGCACGCTTTTTCCGGGGACGATGCTCGGACTCTTGGGATGAGGAAGATGTTGATGTGTGTCTTTGTCTTTTTTGGGAGGTATTGCCTTCTAGTCCATCCATAGCTTCGGAGGTGGCATCGCAAAGGAGTTCTTGTAATGCATTTTTCATATAGTCTGACACTATATTTGCAAGCATTGTCTTCGCAGAACCAGCAGATGGATCTATTTTGTCGTTTTCTTCATCGCCTGAGGATAGGATCTGGCTTGCATTATTCGTGATATCATTTTCCTTCTTTTCTCTGGGTCTGTCGCCCTCTTCCCCATTCATCGGATATTCACGGCTCTCCTCATGCATGGGCTGGCTCTTCTCGCTCTTCTCTGAAGCCAAATCATTGTGCTGGCTTGGAGAGACATGCGTATCCTCATTAGAATCCTCTGTATCCTTGATGGCCTGAGGAAATTCTTTTAAAAATTCTTTTTCCAAGCTATTATCCAAGAAGTGAGACGTCGTGATGATAAAATTATTGCTATCTTTTGTTTGATTAGAACGTAAATCAGGAAGATCTCTTGTAACGCCCTCGCCCTTGATTCGATAATATGGTTCTGGCAGGCCGGATAATAAGTGACTCCGGGGCTCACTGTGTTCTTTCTGAGCAGGGTGACGGCTCTTCTCTTCAGCCAAAATTGCCTTGCCGATCAACCCTGTAGCATTCGCTAGTCTACAGACCTGACATTCTTCAACATACCCGAGAAGTTTCCGGAGCGGTTCTGACTCGAAGTCCAGATTGACTACTACGTTGTTGTCTTCGCGCCAAATGGTCCCATCGACAACGGATATACCCACGGCCAACACGCCAATAAGTGAATGACCCTGTGGGCAAAGCTTCTCGTGGGAAGGAGCGAAGTAAATTGAGCGTTTCCCCAAAGATGCTCTGCAAGTAGTGCAATCGCTTGCATGACGAAGGAACCTTCTTATCGTGGTCTTTTCTTTTGCTCGGAAACCGCTTGGCGAGGTCAGTTCGTTATGGGGTGATTTGCAGTCGTCTATTGTTGAGTTCAATCCCTGTAACGAAGTCCTTTTCTTTGCTTTAGATGACTTTGTCTTTGGGTCGAGAGCCGGTTCTCTTTCGGGTGAAGGACTTGAAAAGATTTTCTTGGGATGAAATCGTTCGCTCGATGATTTTTTGCGAAGACCTTCAAGGGAGGCTATTTTACGAAGCCCCTCGATCGATGTACTTTTTCGAAGCCTCTCAATTGAGGTAGAGTTGCGAAGCTTCTCAAAAGAAGATGATTTGCGAACTCTAGGAGGAGGCTGAGGTTGATTGGTGATGTCGATAACGTTAGGGAGGGGAGGTAGTGGTTGATTCCTGATGTCGTGTATAGCATGAGGACTATACATAGCCGTGCGCCGCGACGATGTGGGAGGCAGATAATAGGTCGAAGATGGTGGGGTGTGCGCAGGGTATGGATAATTATCATGTGGTAAAGGATGAAGGGTGGGCATGAGTGAGTATGGCGGCGGAGCTTGCACCGGCAACACCATCGAATCATTGTTGCTTGTGCGGCGACTAGAACTGCCTGAAGCATAGCCAGAGTCATTAGAATTGACCGAGTCTCGAGTATGTCTTCGTCTGTTTGGTCGGAGTAAATCCGTGGGTTCAAGGTGTACAGATATTTGAGAAACCTCGTTTTGGCTTGGATATCGAGATATCAACGACCTCCTTGGACGACGATGTGGGGAAGGTGGGTCCCTGTCCTGGCGCTCGATAGTTGGTCGTCGCCGTTCGGAACTCCCTATGATTGCCATCTTTCTTACTATCGCAATGTACGATTCTTCGACGACTGGTTGTGGCTTGGGGCTTGAAAGAAAGAAAGTCAGTCAAGCTCAGAATGTAGCCGCAATGGTCCGCGAAGATATTCGCGCTCCGCTGAGGATCAGGCAGAAACCCTCAGGTTCGACACAGCGCAATTGTGCGATTCCTGTGGCTTGTCAGCCGCCACCCTACTCGGACCAATAACAGTGAAGTGCCCCTGTCACCTCTCGCCTGCCTACATGCTGAACGTACAAATGTGCGAACAGCAGGTTGGTGTTATCTATACTTCGCGTCACTAGAGTTCGTCGATGTATAATAGTGAGGCACTGAAATATTGATCTCAAATTTGATGAGCATGAAGGAAGTGAGAATAGCATTGATGTATTTATATAGCCTCTGGAAGACATGGAACCTCATGCGATCCAGCAACAATACGAATTCGTAATTCTCACCTGTCGTGGTGTGGCCGAATTTCAATAAACATAAACAAGATTGGAACAGAGCGACGAGATGTCTGGACAGAACGAGGGCAGTACTATTGAATCTGGTTCTTCGTAGGCTATTCTGCTCCCATTGGCTGAGAGATGGACTGACCGTGACACAGCCTTCAATACCAACAACATCCCACTTCATTTACAATGCGAAGCTTTCTTGATAATCGCGAGGATTCTTTGCTGTTTACGAGTCAGGCGGAGAATGATCAAGCTCGATGGGCTCGGATATCGACTGCTTTGGCTATGGCAGATCAGTTGGACTTGGACATGAGAAAAACGAGCAAAAGGAAAAGCTGAGTGAACGCTAGGGAGCTTTGGTTTTATGACACTGAAAAGGAACGGTCTTCAAGGGAGTTTTACCCAGGGTGCACATCAGATTAGAAGGTATCTCTTTTGTTATTCAACGGCTAAAATGGATCTCTGGCGCATTTGGGACCAAGCTGTAAAACACGATTTTGGTTCGAGCATGATGACTGGCAAGACTCTCTTTCGGCAATCCCTCTTGAGTCCTTTCATGCAAGGTTTTGGAAAGAGCAGAAAGTAAATAAATTAATCGTAAAGATCTACCAAAAAGGAGCAAGAGTCCCCAGATTGCTGCCTAGTCTTATTTCTGCCCCTGACCCCAGCCTTGAGGCTTAGCCGCGTCACCAACAGAACCCCGCTCTGCACCACGAGCCTACGTACTATTTTCCACTGTGGCGATGATTTTCGTAAGGAGGTCTTAGATTCTGAACGCTCTCCGATTTCTCTTCTCAAACAGCTTTTAGTTGCTCATATGTCGGTCGTTGGTTGTTTGCCATTGAGGCCGTGCTGAAGCCTTAGTTAGCGTCCCGCCTTGATCCTAGCCGCCCAAATCTAGAATGTCATCAATCAGCTATTATTTCGGATTGATTCAGGGACGATAAACACTTGTAGCGCTATCTAGCGCGAGAACAATGCTCAGATTAATCTTCACTGGGGGGCATGTCTAGGTGGAGCAGTTCTGATGAGCGCCTAGATCCTAGAACATCATGATAGTATTTCATCACGAGCAAAGTCAAGAAGAAATGTATACACAAGTAAATCATTAAATTCTAAGAATTAAGGTATCAAAGAAATATCGGCGCGTGCTCCCTACCAGCAACGATTATCCTCATCCATTTACAAGAACATCGCAGCTGCAGCGGCAATTCCTCCAGCCATCACACCTCCGAACTTTATGCTGTTGGCCGCACCCGTAAAGTATGGCACGTCATATGCGCTGGTCTTGCTAGCCTTGTAGTCGACACCTGTGCCTGTACCATAGCTCATGGTGACATTGCCATTGCCGTATGTGCATCCCTTGCCGCCACAGCTCATGCCCTCGACTGGCTTCGACGACGCGACGGCAGCAGTGGTTGTCGCGGGAGTTGCGTAGACGTAGAGAGTGTTGATTTTGCTGACGGTAATGGAGCTGGTCTCATCGACAGAGTCGGTAAAGTAAGAAGTTGAGGTTCCAGAGAGATACATGAGAGGAGTAGGAGAGGATTCAACAGCTGACACAGATTCTGAGGATCCATAAGAGTGCTTCAGGGGAGTAGGAGAGGATTCAACGGCTGACACGGATTCTGAGGATCCAGAAGAGTGCTTCAGGGGAGTGGCCGAGGATTCGACGACGGCGGCGGCAGTCGACTCGCAAGGGACAAGGAGAGTAACGGTAACAGGTGTCTCCGCACATGCAGTGCAGACCTTGGTGGTGATTGTCATGCCAGGTGGCAAGGGGTAGACAGACTTGGATGCAACCACAGAGTTGCTGGTCACATCGGCGCGCGTTATCGTCTTCGTGGTAGTCTTCGTTGTGTACCCCGTGGAGCAGATGTCAACATATGTATAAGCAGTCGTGTAGACGGGAGCCGTCGTCAGAGCGGATGTCTTGGTCTCGGGGCTCGGAGTAGTGGTTTCGGGGACGTAAATTTGATTCATTGGCATAGAGGAGACTTCTAGGCCATATCCATAGCCTTCACCCTCGGCCTCCGGCTTGCTAGGGTAGGACCCGGCCGAAGAGGAGGGACTGTATGTTTGAGACATAGGTGTTGACGAAGCTTCCACACCATATCCGTAGCCCTCGCCCTCGGTCACTGGCTTGCTAGGATAGGACTCAGCCGAAGAGGCGCCATATGTCTGGGACACGGGTGTTGACGAAGCTTCCACACCATATCCGTATCCCTCACCCTCAGCCGCTGGTTTACTAGGGTAGGACTCAGCTGAAGAGGAGGCGCCATATATTTGGGACACGGGCGTAGATGAGACCTCGACACCGTATCCGTAGCCAGTGCCTGATGCAGAGGCAGAGTGATTGCCGGCCGCGTAAGTTGAAAATTTGGCAGAGCCTGTCGGTGTGGAAGTGGAGCATGAGGTGGTCTGATCAGAGCCTCCACGCGCATAGCCATAGCTGGCGGGAACAGAGGAGCTGGGTGCGCTGTCATAGCCTATGGCATACGAAGAGCTTGATGCACCGCCATAGCCGGCAGCAGAGGACGAGCCAGCGGAGCCGGAGCCGGAGCCATATGCGGCAGCAGAGGAGCTGGCATTGTCGCCATATACCGCCGCACTGGATGAAGCGCTGTTGCCCGAATAGCTGCCGCTTCCAGACGAAGTGGCAGAGGACGAGACGGAAGAGGAAGTGATGGATCCCGAGGATGATCCTCCCGATGAGAACGAAGCGGTGCTAGAGGCGGAGCTAGAGGCAGAGCCTGAAGAACCGGAGCTAGAGGCGGAAGACGAGGATCCAGAGCTTGAAGCCGACGACGAAGAACCAGAGCTCGAGGCAGAAGAGCTAGAGCTTGCGGACGATGACGAAGAGCTGGAGCTTGCGGTAGACGAAGACGAGCTCGAGCTTGAGCTTGAGGTGGACGAGGAAGAAACGGAGCTGGAGCTGGACGTGACGCTCTTGTCCACAGTGTACGTTTTGAAGTAGCTGATGAGCCAGTAAGCCTCCTCAAAGGCCTTGGGGTTCTCGGCAACGAATTTCTGGCACATCTCCATGCTGTTCATGCCACTGTACTTGGGGCAGGAGGATTGGTCTGGACGACATTAGTAAATCCCCACGAGCCTTGAACGGAATACGTACCATAGACCCATCCGGCCCAGTCACCGCAGAAGGTAGTGTCGAAGATAAAATGGTGGTTGATGAACCTCTCGTCGAAGTCGCAGTTGCCCTGGAAGTTCGCATTCGGGGTACCAAAATCAGCGGTGTTGGGCTTGTCGGACTGAATACTGGACGGGATGCTGCCGCGAGGGAAGAACCACATCTTGATGAAGTCGCTGGTCCATTCCATTGCATAGACACCTCCGTTATTGCTATTGAAGCCAGTTCCGAAGACGTTGGCCTCCTGAGTGTTCACGTCGCAACCTGCAGTACCGGATGCGCTATCAAGCGCACAGTTGTAGAGGAGCTGCGAGTCAGTCTGATTCTTGCCCTCGGTCGTGCACTTCGTGTCAGTGTGAAGCACAAACTTGTTGAAGTTGTTCTGGTTGACGCCCTCGATGATGTCGATTTCTCCCTGCTTCGGCCACGCCGCGCCATCACCGAAGGACCAGAAAGCAGGCCAGGTGCCGCATACGCCTCCGGGCATGTGCTTCAGGTCAAGGATGAATAGACCGTGTTGGTACTCCTTGTTACCCTCGATGCGAACGCTCTTACGTCCAACGCCTTTGGAGACGTCCAAAGTAGTCTTCTTGTCGACACCAATGTAGTTGTCTTTGCCAATCATTTTGACAAGCTCGAGGTTCTCGGCGGTCGAGCGGTCGGTATACCTAAAGAGTCAATCATGGACTCAAACCGTTGGATAGTGGATACATACTCGACGAAGCCATTAGTCGGATCACCCTTGCTGTAGAAGGTGAAAGCATCGAGAAAAGAACTGCCGGAGAAGTCATCTTGGATCTTGTACTTGGTAGCGACAGTGGTGGTGGAAAGAGCGGAAAGGACCACGCCGGCCTTCAAAAAGAATGATGAAGACGGCATGTTGTATTAAGTAATGAACGGCTAGATATAAGAAAAGGAACGAACGTCTGTAGAAAATTCTACAATGGCATGAACAAGCAGAGAAGTCGTTAGGAGGGAGCTGTGGAAGGGCAGGTCATATGATAAGTATGTTTATTTAATAGCCCCTAATCTAGAGTCATTGGTTCTTCGCCAGGCTTGGGCGCGAAGTGAGTGCTGGTCTCCCCTACGCAAGCCACGAGCACACTCTCAGTGCTCTGGAAAGTGTCGCCATGCCGAATGAGGAGTCCCTAACCGCCCACATTGATCGCCGTGGCTGCCCTTATGCAGGTACGCATACTCAGTTCGCGAGCTATCCTCCACTCATGTCCCAATTTGGCATTGGGTGGATGGGAATGGCTTAGATCTCATAGCGGGATTGCAGCGCCGCGCCATCGGAAGCGAGGGACCAGACATGCGAGGCGCCAATTTTACGCACTCGTGGCGGGACAGCTGTAAAAAATCGCACGTGGCTGATGCTCATAGCGAAGGGTCGTGGTGATGAGTGGTTGGTTAGCGACGGAGTGGCCGTCTAATTCAAGGCCGGCTGCTGGCGCTAAGTACCAAAAAGCATTTGTGGCTGAACTTGTCAGGGGCAGTCAAGATCGAGACCGCAGGCCGATAAGAGTCTCCGACACGAGCATTAAACTTCGGCAAGTAAATACCGCGTCATGGCTGAAAAGCAAAGGGGAAATTCCGCTCGTAGAGACTGCGCTGGTATGCAGAGGACAGGCAACTAGAGTGTGGAGAAGAGGGTCGCTTTTCATGAAGATAGACATCAAACATTATGTCTGTGCAGGTGGCGCTGGAGACATAGCTGACATAATTAAATTGGCATCAATGAGATTGATGGCTTGTGGCTTGAAGGCAGACGAGTTCGACGCCGGAAAAGAAACGAGGGGATACGACGCGTGCTTGCACGCGTAGAGTTGACAACAGGCTAGTCCTGCAGCGTTTTTCGTCGATGCGTTCACACCTTTGTAGCGCGGACACAGGGAACTGATTGTTCCATATGTCTTTATATGACATATGTGATCCTGATAGTCGTCGAGGATGTTTGGGTCATATAGAAGAGATCGACGCTGGGAGGTTGCTGATCCAAGTCGCAGATCGAATGCCACTAACCGCTTCTGGATGCACCCCCTACAACCAATCATGCATGTCATTGCCTTGAACAGGCAGGATATAAATGACAACGCGTTCCCGCATCCTACCAGTTCTTGCAAAAGATTCTATAATAGAAGTTCTATCTGAAAAGTACCACGGTATCTCGCACTAACGTCCTTCCCATCAGACACAAGGAAGGCTTCTTTCTACATATCTTACAGTCTATCAATACCCCCCTTCGAAATGCTGTATTTCCCCTTAGTTACCACACTCTCTTTCCCCTAATATTCAATCTAGCATCTCTTCTCCTCTAATTCATCTTCTTGCATCCCCTCTCTCATACTTGCCCTCATAATAAGCCGAGCTTGGTCCACTTATGGCGCCCCTCCTTCCCCGACCCACATCATAAGTGCCAAACACTTGTCCGCTATCATATAGATGCTGTGTGCGCTCAAACCCTCTGCCGGGCAATCCTTCGTAGAAATGTTGAGGTGCACTGACAGAACCCGCTGTTGATGTCGATGCTTGGGAGAAGACGGAGTATAGCGACGAGGACGACCGTGTGGATGACGATTGAGAAGGTGAGGAGAGCTGTGCTTCTGGTGATGTTGAGCGAGGTATTTCCGAGCATGAGCTCGATGGGGCCGGTGATGAAGATTCTATCCTTTCTGGCAGAGACGACGGGCTGTTTCGTTTTTTGGTCGAAGGGGTTGGGAATGGGCTGGCCTTCGACTGCGGTAAGTCTGTGTAGAGCGACACCTTCGGAGATGTTGGCGGGGTCATTGTTGTTCTCTCGACCCATGTTTCTGGTCCCATTTCTAATTATGCTTGCAGTCTTATGTATGTAGTGTAATTTGCCAAAAGTCTTAGTATCTGAGTTTGGTATAGTAGAGAGTGAGGTGGGCGTCTGGCGTACACAAACCGGGGTCAAGGTGCGTGAAGACAAAGAAACGACAATTAGCAGCCTAGAAAGTGAATATGGTAAAGGGTGCTAGGAATAGAGTGAATGTGGTTGTTGCAGCGTAAGGCTGAGGCGACGCGGCGTCACTCGGCACCTGATCGTGGTTCTAGCTCAAAATTGGGTTCGGGGTGCATACAGACTATAGTGCCGGGAGATCGGAGTGCAGAAGGCAGAAATACGTAAAGAGCTCAAAGAATGCGTTCAAGCGTAGACTCGGTGTGTGAGATATCTCAGTCAAGATGCCGAACCTAACCGCGCGGAGATTTTGAACGTTGAGGTCGCAACGTGCACGGGGCAGTGCTCCAATGAGTCAACAGCAGAAGTACAACCTTTTGTATATCTTTTTCGCAGGTCAGATTACAGACAAGAGGAAGCCTATCGTGATCTGTCTCACCTGCTATGAGTTTCGGAGGGCGTAGATGGTGGATGGGTCCTTTGCATTAGGCCCTGGGCAGAATGCACAATGTCCGCAGGTAGTCCTCACACGCACGCCTCAGATTGTTGACGTTTCCTGATACATAGAAAGACAGGGAAGCATTTTTATGAAAGATTTTCTCCATTAAGGCAACCTATGTGCTATCCAGGAGTAAGACATGTACTGTACATGCGGTCTAACCGAGCTCGAAGAATGAAACACCAAATCCAAGGATCCTCACTCATGTAACAGAACACCTTGTCTCAGCGTGAAGCGAGTATGAATAGACATTCCTTTATGTCCAGGACAACAGCAACATACATCGTAGAATGTCACTATGGAGACTAGAAATAATCATAACGTTAGCATGGTCTATCTTGGTTGGGATAAGAATGCTGAGCGCACATATCTGTATACGTAACATTTGAACAATTGGCTTTTTGTGACATGCATTGTGAGGACTTACCAACTATGGTGATAGCCGAGAGCCTCAAAGGTCTAGTCACAATCGGGCAGCTCCTAGTAATGCCCTTTGAGAATCTCATGACCACCGCAGACCTCGCACTTGTTCCGCAGAACTCGATGGAGGTTCCCATGTAATCTGAAGCAGTCAAGGCACAATGGATGGTTCCTCCAGTCTTCGCCGTGAACGTTCATAAAAATGGATTTCTCGTCGTCAACCAGGTGGAATGGCCGCATCCAAGCAGGTGTTTGACAAGGGCTATCCATGCCATCCATCTGAGAGCAAGATCTGCGTGGAGTAGAGGGAAATATTGCACTTGTAGTAGTGTCTGCAAGGGGTCTGAAGGAGACGCGCGAGAGAAGGTCTTCTCCGTGGGAACCGTTAGTCGAAAAACCAGATATACTTGCCCGCTCCGCGAAGGCCCCGGTGGATCTACGTCCCACATCATCGCCTTGAATGGAAGGGATGGTACAATTTCCTGGAAGCGTTGTACAGGATTCTGGTCGCAGTCGCTTCGATGACACACCCGACGGGTACTGGCCACTACGCTCTCTCTTCCCATCTATGGGTATGAGGTATTAGTAATTGAGAGTATGCAGTGTGAGCTATCTCCTACGCATTATGCTTTCGGGAGAACCGTGAGGCGAAGGTGATTCTGAGAATGTCGTAGTCGCAGAGCGGTTGAATGGCACTTCGCCAAAGATCGGCGGAGTCTGCCTTCTCCGGATGCTGTTATTGTGTGCAGAGACGCCGGTCGCTATAATGTGACGGGCTGTGTCAGCGAAAGCTATCGTCACTCATACTCTGATCATACGTACTAGGAGATGGGAAACTCTGCATGATTGCAGAATGTCTACGCTGGCGAATTTCATCCAACGCTCGCAACTTTTGGCGAGCATCTTCGGCCATGGACCCACCATTGACCCAGACCGACGATTGGGGACGTGTTGATTGACCATTGACAGAGTTGGGACGTGAGGCAATTGTATCGCATGACTGGCGTTCATCGTCTCGGAAGCTCATTGTGTCGGTTTCTTTGTTGATCTCGTCGAGAAGCTTCTGAAGGGCGGATCGGGAGGGACCTCCGCTGGAGTATTGGCTTTTGCTCATGTGTCCGACAGGACTAGACATGCTGTTATACGATGTTCATACGAAAATGGGTAATAGACAATGTGGGCCAATCGATACAGTCAAACAATCCGTGTGCACCGAACGGGGCTTTGGATGGGTTAGGAAACATGGCAAGGACTAGTAGAGCACAGTGAGAAGCCGCAGGGATCCGCAACCGCCAAAAGGATCAGTCAAATGGGGAAGTAATTGTTCTCGCATCACCTCGGGTAAGTACGATGAAGCACGGCTGTGTGAACCTTTGAATGAGAACATTTGCAGGAGAGTTTGCGGCTCGTTGTCATTAAGTGAGATTTTTACCAAAATGCACGGTACCCTCACCCTTGTGGTATGCTACAGTCCGACTCTATTGCAATCCATAGACGCCATTCACCCTTTGTGAGTGTCCGCTCATCCTTCCGCCATGTCGGTATCCTCCGCCTTAGCTAGACCATGTTCCTTCAGTAGGGCGTCGATCTCATCAGCTCCCCAGAGGTGGTGATAGATCTTGCCAGACTTCGTCCTTCCAACGGTCGCAAACTCAACTGTGTAATAATTAGAGACACGGTCAGGCCAACTTGTTCGCGCCGGGGGACATACTCTTCTCGCTGCTCAACTTAGTGGAATCCATAGTCTTGCTGAGCACCTTGACAGCAAGGCCGCAGGCCTCCTTTAGATCGCACTCCTCTTTGTAGTCCTGTTTCAACAGACTCTGTGCCGAAGCGTTGTTTGCTCCTACACTTGTTGCCTTCCAGCCGCCATAGTTGCCGCTGGGATTGCTCTGGTACAGCTGAAATTGCCGCTGCGGATCCCATCCAGCGTAGATGAAGGACACGCCAAAGGGCCGAAGACCACCATGCTGAGTATAGCCCTGCTTCAGATCGCATAGCCGGCGCACAAGCTGCTCGCAAGGGATGTCTTCGTTGTAGGTGAGGAGGTAGCGCTGGGCGGCTTGACGGGCGTAGTTGATGAGGATGTTGGCGTCGGCCGTCATGCCTGCAACGGCGCAGATCATGTTACTAGAGTCGCTCTGTTAGAAGAGGCAGGAGCTCGTTACGAAGACAAAATGCGACGCACTCGTTGAGAATGTATAGCTTCTCTGCCGATGTATCTTGCTCCAACAGCTTGCTTGTGACCTTCCTCTCGGCAGCTAGCACAATTCCATCCTGCGCGAGAATGCCTAGCGCAGTTCCTGCGTGAGAGATAGCTTCAAGGGCATATTCGACTTGGTACAGACGCCCTTCGGGCGAGAAGATGGTTGTCTACACGGGAATTAGCGGCTTCGTGACGGGCCACGGGACAAACGCTTTACCCGTGAATCGTATCTCCGTGACATGATTGCAAGCTTTCAGCGGACGTAGCAGCGGAAAGCGAGGTTACAGGTAAGGGTGGAAGAGAAAGTGGGCGGGAATGGAGCTGGGGAGGGAACTGGCGTTGTCGAAAGCTCCAGGCCACAAGCTTCACACGCAACACGGTCGGCGTTAGATCTGCGCCAAGCCCGACCAAATTTCAGTAGCAGAGCCGCAACAACAACCAACCTTCAATGTATCCCTCTGTAGGGGACCTCTTACCAACTAAAACGTCTTAGGCCATTGCCCGTCATCAGTCATGTCGCATGCGCCAGTGAGACCGCCGCCGCCAGCCCCGCCCCTCCCTTCAGGGTGGACGGAGCACAAGGCACCCTCAGGTAGCCTGCCTTTACTGCGTCATGAGCATTGCTAATCTGAGCAGGGCATACATACTACTACAACAAGGAAACGAAGAAATCGACATACACTCGACCTGTAGCAACTCCACCAACCTTCGAACCCTCCCCTTCGCCGGCCCAATCAATACCTACTTCTGGTTACAATACCTACAACGTCCCAGCTCCATACGCTCCATTTGATCCGAAACAACAAATAGAAGATCTCATATTTGGGGGCCGACCACCACCTCAGAAACACCAACATCATAGCGGACCACACCATGCAAGAGGCGGACACCGCGGGAGCTTTCGGGGAGGCCATGGCGGGTTGTCGGACAGGAAGCGGGACCCGCAGGACCGACCCAAGCATCGCTATGATATACCCAATTGTGCGCCATGGGTGTTAGTGAAGACAAAGCTTGGGCGGAGGTTCGTGTGGAACAAAGATACGAATGAAAGCTTCTGGAAATTCCCACCTCACGTCATGAAGTCGGTGGTTGAGTTCGACCGAATAGAACGTGAGAAGAAGGAGCGAAGAGCGCGCGGCGAGCCTAGCGATCAGGAAGACGACGAAACGTTGGCTGATATCGAAGCTGATCTCGCCGCAGCCGAGGAAGAGATTGAAGAGGAGATCATTGAGGTAGACGGGGACGAAAACATGGAATATGACGAAGAGTATGAGGAGGTTGAGGTTACGGATGACGAAGGTGAGGGTGGGGCACATGCGTCAAAAAGACAAAAGACGGAAGAACCAACCGCGGACCAGTCTGCGGAAACTGGTGATGATGACCTTGCCTGGCAATTAGCGCAAATGGAAGCAATGGAGCAAATGGAAGGTGACTACGAAGACCAAGATTATGAGGATGAAGAACCTCCACTTTCCGAAGAAGATTGCAAAGCCCTCTTCAAAGAGCTTCTCGATGATACTGGAACATCCCCCTACACCCCTTGGGACAAAGTACTTGACTCCGGCTCCCTCTACGACGATGAGCGCTATAAAGCTCTCCCTAACATGAAAGCACGAAAAGAATGTTTTGATGAATGGTCGCGGGAAAAAGCCCAGATCTTGAAAGAGCAAAAGGCCAAGCAACAGAAACTCGATCCTAAGGTGCCCTACTTGGCATTCCTCGATCGGCATGCCACTCCTAAACTGTACTGGCCAGAATTTAGGAGGAAGTACAAAAAGGAGCCCGAGATGAAAGACACTAAATTAAGTGACAAGGACAAGGAGAAACTCTATCGAGACCACATCAAGCGTCTTGGTATGCGCTCTTCGGAGCTAAAGTCTGACCTCACTGCTCTGCTCAAAGCGCAACCTTTGGCACACTTACACCGTTCAACAACCCTCGATAACCTCCCCTCATCCATTCTTACAGATCTCCGATACATCTCTCTTGCACCGTCTACTCGCGACTCCCTTATTGAAGCATACATCTCGACCCTCCCACCTGCCCCGGAGGGCGCCGCTGCCTCCGCAGAAGAAGAAGCTGAAGCAGCCAAGAAGCGCGAAGAAAGGAGGCGACGAGAAAAGGCGCTCGCTGAGAGGGAGAGACGCGTGAAAGAGGATCAGAGGAAGCAGGAGCGCGACCTAGCCTACGGTAAAGGGAGGTTAAGGGAAGAGGAGATGGAGATTGAGCGCGCCATGAAGGTGGGCAAGGAGGGATTGAAAGCCCAGCTCGGGCCGTCGTAGGAGATGATACCCTGATTGTGGAACATACTGCGCACCCCCAATTCAGAAGTTAATAAGCGTTCACAAAGTTTGGTTGTTTGGCTTGTCAAGTCTGAAATATTCGGAGCAGACATAGAGCCTGTGCAGATGCAGTTGGTAAATGATACCCAATCTTTAATATTAGATTTAAGTATTATATGCACGTATTCCTCCTTGTCCTCTCATCGGTACGTTTCCGCACCTCCATTCCACACCATCTCCTTGTCCCTCTCCCTCACCCACGCTTCTTCAGGACTCCTCGGCAACCTCTCCGCCGTCCACGCATTATCCGCACTCCTCGGTAACCCTTCATTTGCCCATACATGATTCGGACTCCTCGGCCCATCGCCTTGCCATTCCTTCTCCCATTCCTTCCCCGAGCTTGTCGGCGTCCACACCTCCACAGGCTCTTTGCTGGCCTCTAGTTCGACTGGCAACTCCCTTCCTCCCGGTTCGACCCAAAACGCGTGCGGATATCTCCGTCGGACGTCTTCGTGGCTCTCGGGACCTAATCGTTCTCCTCGCGCTCGTCGGTTTCGGCGCCAACGACTGCAAAGGAAGGCTATCGCGATGAGGAAGGAGACTACTACTGGGATACCGAGACCGAAGCCCACACCCAGAGCTATTGAGTGCGAGTTTGAGCTGGAGGCTTGTGCCGTAGACGTTGGTGTAGAAGACGATGATGTTGAAGATTGTATTAATGGGGCGGACTCCGATGCAAAAGCGATTGCGTCGGTAGAGAAAGATGTGGATGTCGTTGAGGCGGAGGCGGAGGCATCCGAGGTCTTTGTGGATTTAGATGAGGTACTTGTTCTTGACTCGATGGAAGTTTTGACGTCTAATGATATGCTCGCCGTCGTGTACACCACCGCCGCTTTATCGTCAAAGGCCAAGTCATCAATATCGCAACAAGTCGTGTTCACTGTCCCCCTCTTAGGAAAGTCATCGATATGCCCTGTAGCACAACACCACTTGCCATCTCCAGGGCATTGAAAGACTAAATGCGTCGGTAACGTTTTATCGTTCCTTTCTATGTTGGCGCATTGCTTGGGGCACGCATCGTCCTCGTATGTGGGATCCGTGCAGGCGACACGCCAGTACTCGTTGAAGTTTGCGGGTTTGGAGTCACCGTTGAATTTGCAGAGGCCGTTAGTGAGGCATAAATCACCTTCTGCGCAGCATGCGGAGTGTTGGCCATTTTCGATAGCAGTGAGATTACATGGAATGTAGGTGATAGCGTCGAAGGGAGATTTAAGGCCTAGCATAGAATAGCATGTTGTTGAAGTGTCTCGTGGTTGGCTGCAACTATGGTCAACACTTGATCTTTGGACGTATATAATGCCAGACTGAGTAAAAGGTGGAAGCTCGGAATGGTAGGAATGGTCGCGAGGGTATTCCTTATCTCCGCGCAGAAGGAGCACCTACAGCGTCATGGTCGCTCAGACTTGAGTACTTATGCCTTCGTGCAGACTCCAATTTAATGGCCGCAACCTTGGATCCTTCTCTTCAAAAGACAACCCTAGTATACACGTTGAAGACAGACAACTCCACCGTAAGCATCGAGAGAAAGATCAAGACCCATTACAGCGGGCGCCAAAAACCGTATATCAACGCTGCTAGAGCGATCCGGCCCGTTATCCCAGCATATCGATGGTCAGTGAGACAGTCGGAAAAAGGAGTTACCCTGGCACCAAGCTCCTCGAAGCCATGGCGTCCCAGCTATGCCGGCATCAACGATGCGCAACGCCGTGAGTGGCTCGCCCTACTGGGCGCGTTTCTATACGAGGATATTAGGGCGGGCCTTCATTCCTTCTAGTGGGTCCCCATGCACCCCACCATGCTTGGTGTGGTTATGCTTAAGTAGAATCGCGGAATTTCCCGCTTCTATAGCGCTTGGCTTGGAGGCTCTTCGGCGCTATTGGGGGCTGGGTAGGTTGGAATCGCTGCTCAGCGCCTGTGATTTGCAATATTCTCCCCGGCGCCGCGTATGAGGCTGCATGTAGTTTGTCTGTCAAACCCGGGAAATTGTCCAAGGCTCCACATATACCATAGTGTATGTAGGCACGGTGGGCCAGGAAAGGGTTGGAGGAAGGATAAACGCTGGCCCAAGCGGCTCTATCGAAAAAGCCGGGTATAAGCATTCCATGCAGATCCCAGATCCATGGAAATGTGTGATTGCGACTCAGGGGAACGGGCCAAGCCGTGAGAATGGCCTGATACTTACGACAACCCTCGAATTTACAAAATTGAAAGGAGGTCTTCAGCCCTGTAGCATATTTGACGAGCTCGAAGATGCTTATTTTACCGTGGCAGCGGCGGAAACTTGAGCTATGTATCTAGGTCGCCATGGACATCAATGCACCTTCGGGAGAAGACCCACCGTACTAACGAGTCATTTTCCCTAAGAGAAGAGCGCGCATAGACCGACTACAACTTTAAAAACCTGATGATAGGTTCCTTTACCCCACACACATGTGAGGCATTGCTAGGGCTGTGAAAAGGCGGTACGTATCTGAGGGCCGTCCAGCTGGAGTTTCAGATACCCTAAGTCTTGGCACCCGCCACGACGCCACCATCGTCGCCATCGTGGATCTGGTCTGCCATGTACGATATGGGAATTTAGTGCGCATGCATCTCAAGCAGAATGAGAACGAAAATGGCCCGCGTATAACTGCTGATTCTGAGTGCTTTCACAATCACGTCTCAATGCCCGACATATAAGACACCAGAAGTTTCATGACATCATCAATCACAATTCAAATTCATCGGAACATCTGTCCTCAATCGCGCGCTTTTCGCTCATATATCTCTCCACGCTATGATATCCCTTTCCTATGAATAGAATGTATGATCGCTCAACATGGATTACTTAGTCCGCCTCCAGGAGTTCGCTAATCCGCCATTCAACGTGCTTGGGACAGCACTGTTCTTATTTTACATCGTCCTCGCACTCTACTTCACAGCTACAACGATAATATCTTTGTACCAACAATATCAAATAATACCGTCCTTAACGGGAGGCAAAAAGAAAGGCGACAAGCAAGTTGAAGAAATCAAAGATGCTCGGAAACGACATATCAAGATCTACGCATTCCTCGCCTCGGTTAGCTTTACAGTGCTATCTATGAACATGCTGAGCTTTCTAATTCACTCTCTCGCCGTCTGGGCTCGCGAAAAGAGTGCAGACAAGACCCCCGTCTCCACTGAAATGTTGAAATGTTGGATGTTGGAAACCTCGCTTTTTGAGACGTTCGCAAAAGATCTTGTGGGAGATGGTGCGAGCGCTGTGTGGTCGCAGCTCGCTATATTAACGACCTGGTTCTGGAATATTTGGATGGGCGCAAAAGGTGCATGCCATTCTCTTCTTAGACAGGATCTATGCTCACAGATCGTAGCGAATGCTTATGGAATCACCAACAAAACCCTCGTTCCATTCATCATGCTCAGCCAGATCCTACCAATTTCTTTTACGGTAATACTATTCATCATCCAGCTCCATTTCTTTGTTCTCGGTATATCGCCAGCCGCTACTCGCTCCGAGGAAGAACAGAAAGCCGCCGGTTCCTCGAATGAAAAGAAAGAAAATGGCAGTAGCGAAACTTCAAACAAAACGCAAGCACCGCGAAAGAAACCCTACAAAAGATCTGCATTAACGATACCGACGCTTCTCCTTAACGCCTCCCTCCTTGCTCTCCCCCGACTCACAGATAATCCAACCTTCATTCCATTGATACTTCTCACAAGGCTCATACTTGTACTACCCTATACCGGACGAATCAGTCTACGGGACGCGGATGTGATGCAGAGTGTTTCGGTATCAGGAGGGTTTGTGGTCGCAAATTTAGTGATGATGCGGAAGGTAGTTGGCTGGAGGGACATATTGAAGGGTTTAAGAGTCGGTGGGTACGCGGTCAAGGCACTGGGATGGGACGCACAAATAGGGGTGTGGGTATATGCTATTTTGAATTGGGGCGGAGGAGTGTGAGAAATGGAGGGAAATATTGAACAGAAAAGCATAAAGATACGGTGATCTGATGTGGAGCTTCGACTGTACGGAATCGTCAGGACTAACCCACCGCGGATGGGAAAGCTTCTCGGATCAGATTATGTTGTAAGAAACGCCGAAGACCACCTTTCGACCACAAAGTGGTGTAAACATCTATGTGAAACATTCACTCATAGTCGATAGGCGACGAAAGATCTCATAATAGTCTGTAACAATAAGAAAGGATAGACCATAGAGACGCACCTAGCACGATCTATTGAAGTTACACAATGTAATTTAAAGCTAGATCAGTTTGACCTTTGAATCTCAACCAAGCATTCAATTTATGCGCGATGGACCAACAAATCCGGTTGAGCACCAGGCTCTACTATAATGGTTGGCAGAGTTGTGACGACAACTTAGGATTGTAGTAAGTTCGCGGAGGAAATGTTGATTTCTGCGGGTTCCGGTCTTGGGAAGGATTTTCGACTGATTGCATATTTTCTAACCTCTTGCTGCACATCGCAAACTCTTGTGCGTACATAGCGGACACTTTTTGCGGATTCAATAACTAAAAATAAAAACTTAATTTTGAAGTTCCAAATCTGGATTTTAAGAGTTGTAGCCGCTACATATGATTAAATTATAGTACCATCCAAAAATGCGGCCTAACTAATTTGAAAACTCTGTACTCGTGATCAGACACAGGTTTCAAATAGAAGAAATCAGCGAATGGAAAATAAAAGAGGGTTGATTATTTAAATCGATCTGCGCAGGTTGCAGGTTGACTTACGTGCTACACTTAAAGGGCACACTGAAGTACATTGCCTTTCGGATACTAAAGATGATGAGTAATCTTCTGATTAGTACACAAGAAAAGGGAATCAATATAGACTATTGTAGTATCAATACTGAAATGCTATCATCACGAAATGAAATCTTCCGAAAACAGTCTTGATCATTCAGAACCTTGCAGCTCCCCCTACTGAGTCTCCTAGCCGACTTTACAAGAAAAAGAGGCCTTGAGACCCCTCATCGGGGGGCCAGAATACATCTGCTATCCCCGCAAGCAGAAAAGTGCCCAGAAGCAGCCGCCGATCTCGCTTTATCCAATTTTGAAGCAGACAGCATTCCATTATGAGGGTGACAATAAATGTTTGCGACAAAGCTGTTGGATTGACGACTAGAAAGACTTGCTCGGGATCTATCCTATTGTAAAGTATACACAATAGACTACAAAAGCAGCGATATCCCAAATCAAAAAAGAGCAATCCGTCAAGAATGGACTCAGGATGATTTTGAACATGCATGAACATGCCGAGGAAGACCTGCGCTCTCGCCAGGATCGGTCGACCCAGGTAGAGATGTAGCAAATACCACCCCGCTCTGCGGGCGTCAGGCGGAAGAGCTTCATTTATTCGCACACACAGATTGATCAACCAGGTCAGGGCCAGCATCAGAGCGACCCCTTCTTCATTAAAGTTGCGTTCTATCATCTTGCCCAGAGAAAGTCGAAAGAGCGGCGTCCGGCAAATCATGCACTGATCCCCAATTTCTGATAACTCCATATTTTCTATAAGGCATTGGTGGCCAAGAACGTGGTTGCATGGCAAAGTCCTGACTGCAACATGCTCGGCATGGTAGGCGTCCCAGCAATAGGGGCAGCGATCATTATAGAAAGCGTCCTTATTGTTGGCAGGAATGACTTTCTGCTTAAGGAATGTCTCTTTGGAGACTGTTTTGAAAAATGAGATCATGGTTGAGGTCACAAGCTAGCAGCTGATACTTCAGTGATCTGCAGTGGTAGTGATTGAGAGGAGTACTCAAGAAGCAGGGAAGAGATATTTATACGTGAAGAAGAGAGCCTCTGTTGGAATAGAATAGAGAGTTGTGTCAGGAAATTGTGTGCATCGTGCACTCACTACGCGTGGTATGTATGTGTAGTGACAGCGATATCTGCTACACAATAATCTTCAAAGTGCCTACAAGGACGCGTACGAACGGAACATGCGCTAGCATCTATGAGGAAACGACAGTTAATGGACGAGCAAATCTCTTCCGTAATAGTTGATATCAATCTAAGAGATAATGCCCGACAAGTCTTCAGCTTTTCTGTCGAACACCTATATAACGATCTATGCGTTGCTATTTCAAGCTCTTTCATTGGTACACAAGGGCTTGTGTTCGTCCGCTGTAGCTGAATTAGTACACTAAGTTTCAAGTAGGCATGCCATCATATGCGTTGTGTGTAGGCTTATTTACCGGTTCTTGCATATACAACTTTCTTTTTTTCCTGAAAAGAGCGCGCTACAAGTTGATGATAGATTGAGTGTTATATGATCAACTATGATATGTAATATCATCCCTTATAGGTAATTTTGCACCCCTGTCTAGTAGCAGCTTCACTACTAACTTGTAGCCTTCACTTGAAGCCGCCTGAAGTGCGTTGCCGTAGTGTCCACTACTTTGGGTATTGGCCTCAGCGCCCCTATCTAGTAGTAGTTTCACTACTGGTTCGTGACCTCCCTCTGAAGCCGCCTGGAGTGCGTTGCCGCTGTATCCACCCTGGGCATTGACCTCAGCACCCCTATCTAGTAGTAGCTTCACTACTAGTTTGTGACCCTCTCTTGAAGCCGCCTGGAGTGCGCTGCCGTAGAATCCACTACTTTGGGTATTGACCTCAGCGCCCCTATCTAGTAGTAGCTTTACTACTGGTTCGTGGCCCTCTCTTGAAGCCGCCTGGAGTGCGTTGCGGTAGTTTCCACCCTGGGCATTAACCTCAGCACCCCTATCTAGTAGTAGCTTTACTACTGGTTCGTGGCCCTCTCTTGAAGCCGCCTGAAGTGCGTTGCCGTAATTTCCACCCTGGGCATTGACCTCAGCACCCCTATCTAGTAGTAGCTTTACTACTGGTTCGTGGCCCTCTCTTGAAGCCGCCTGGAGTGCGTTGCCGTAATTTTCACCCTGGGCATTGACCTCAGCGCCCCTATCTAGTAGTAGCTTCACTACTAGTTCGTGGCCTCTTACTGAAGCCGCCTGGAGTGCGTTGCCTAAGAATTCACCACTTTGGGCATTAACCTCAGCACCCCTATCTAGTAGTAGCTTTACTACTAGTTCGTGGCCCTCTCTTGAAGCCGCCTGAAGTGCGTTGCCGCCGTATCCAACCTGGGCATTGACCTCAGCACCCCTATCTAGTAGTAGCTTTACTACTGGTTCGTGACCTTCCTCTGAAGCCGCCTGGAGTGTGTTGCCGCTGTATCCACCCTGGGCATTGACCTCAGCACCCCTATCTAGTAGTAGCTTCACTACTGGTTTGTGGCCCTCTTTTGAAGCCGCCTGGAGTGCGCTGCCATAGAATCCACTACTTTGGGCATTGACCTCAGCGCCCCTATCTAGTAGTAGCTTTACTACTGGTTCGTGGCCCTCTCTTGAAGCCGCCTGGAGTGCGTTGCGGTAGTTTCCACCCTGGGCATTGACCTCAGCACCCCTATCTAGTAGTAGCTTTACTACTAGTTCGTGGCCCTCTCTTGAAGCCGCCTGAAGTGCGCTGCCGCCGTATCCAACCTGGGCATTGACCTCAGCACCCCTATCTAGTAGTAGCTTTACTACTGGTTCGTGACCTTCCTCTGAAGCCGCCTGGAGTGCGTTGCCGCTGTATCCACCCTGGGCATTGACCTCAGCACCCCTATCTA